>JAULKJ010000013.1:1512276-1526805 GCA_032355405.1 Rubia balearica | reverse complement strand
GTTTACCCATTTTTGACCCGTGAGTTGAATGACTTTCGACCCGCGGGTTGAGCGGGTTTCAACTCGACCCATTTTTTACCCATCATAAAATTGGTCAAAATGGGTCATACCCATATTTTTTAATTACCCATTTTACCCAACTCATATTTGACCCGCCCTCCCATTTGCCACCCCTAAAAAAATAGTTTTGACACTTCTGTTAGCTCTCTTCTTTCATATAGTTCACTTTTTTTGGGTCAAAAATAATAAATTGAGTTGTTTGTGTGTTAGATAACATGAGTTGCAAAATGTATTAATGCAGCTTATAACCAGCTCCAACTTGTACAATAAAG
Source organism: Rubia balearica (assembly GCA_032355405.1). Classification (NCBI taxonomy): domain Eukaryota; kingdom Viridiplantae; phylum Streptophyta; class Magnoliopsida; order Gentianales; family Rubiaceae; genus Rubia; species Rubia balearica. The sequence goes on along the minus strand of JAULKJ010000013.1, from coordinate 1,526,473 downwards.
TTCGTATAATTAACCACGTTATCAAGCAATATAGATATCTAATAAATGATAAATGGAATTGAAAGAATACATCAAGATGTCATGAATTGAGATCTAAATTGAATACTTCATAAATTGCCAACTTGTGAACTGTCATTGTACTAGGAAGAAATACCCCCTGTCTCAGAGAAAATGACACATTTCTTTTTTCCGAATTAAATTTTACAAACTTTGACCATAATTATATATTAGTATATTTAAAGTAAAAATATAATGTGAGATATTATTAGATTTATCTTAACATCTATTTTCTAAATATTTTTTATGCAAATTTGTTGTGTGTAACTAGAGATATTGTTGGTTACACATGATCATTGAACGCCGTGAAAAATAAATGTGTCATTTTCTCTGGAATAGAGAGAGTATGTTCTATATTGAATAATATTTTCCCTAAATTCTCTTAACAATAACAGTGTCTCCATGCCGGACAAGTCTAAAATGCTGCATGCATGTCTGAGGTAATTAGAAAACACCAAATAGAGAGAGGCAGAAGGATGATACGGGTGACATAATGAGGAATTCGTAATGCTCTCATTGAGATTTGGTTCCAAAGAAATCGCAAGTTCACTTGAACCAATGGTGATCTTCAACTTGGCGCAATTGAAGAATGCAAATAAGTGACCCGTGCGAGTTTCATCGGCCCTGCTCAGGCCATCGGAAGATACACTCAACATCTTCTTCGACGCTGGTTTAATGGAAATCCCAACGAGCATCGAAATGTGGACTTTCTTCGCGCACTAGCTAGGCGGATTCAAGGAGTTATGAGCTTGATCCATGGCGAATCTCTTGCTACAGAGGAAGGCCTGACTCTTGCGCATGACTTGCACATAGCATATGGTGCGGTGAGAAGCAACATTTTGGGGCTGATCAACATGATGCGAAGAGGTGAAGATACTACACAGATGTGTACTCATGTTATCAACTCCATTCAAGAGCTAATTCAAAGAGCTCGGATTCGAGGCTGTTTTTGGTAAAAACTTCTTAGCTTACTCGCTTGCAAATAGCGACAAATGTATGAAATAATAGGGAAATCACTTATTTTTTATCAAAACGAAAAAAATTTAAAGAATAGTGTCCGCAATCCAATAAGTATTGGGCCCAATCGAAGACACAAAAGACCCACTACAAATCCTAATGAACAAGCAACCCAAGTATACCGAATTGAGTGATCCGAAGCTTTCAAAGGTTGTGATTCGGCAACCCCAACCCGAATCCACCCAACTGGCTCGGGCTATCGACGAGAATTTCAGAGAGGCAATCAGAAAAGGCACCGTTCGTCTCCCTAGCAGGCTAACACGCCGGAGACTGGAAACTAACTACTAAAATACGTTCCAATAGTGCGTGACTGTGTGTTCGTGTGTGTGAGAGAAGGGGCAACGGAAAATGTCGAGAACATTAAGATTGCAGCTTCCTATGGCGGCGGTGAAATCCAAGTGCCATCAAGGGGCTGCTCTTAATCATTACAAGGGCGGCCGCATCATTTTGCCTCTAAAAAACCGGCGGTTTACCTTGTGTTTATCTCTTCAGCAGCAGTCTCCGCCGTCGGATTCTTCCAATCACGCTTCCTCCACCGTTGGATTAGTATCTACTCCGATTCCGATTCCGATTCATCTCTCTAATTGGACCCTATCTCACCGCCACATCCACATTCTCAGTTTCATCGCCTGCGCCGTATTCCCTCTCTTTCCCCTTTCCTTTGATTCCAGTTGTTCATTTTATTATTTTAGGCTTTGTTTAATTGGTTTTTCGTGCTGTAGGGTTGATGTAATTGCACTTGTTTTTACAGGCAGCAATTTCTGCAACATGGCTTTTTTGCTCAGCAATTCCAGCTTTACTGGTTAGTACTCTTATGGAATTTAAGCTGGTGTTTTAGTTTTAGTTTTAATTTTCATATTTTCTATGTTTTGTTGAGAATGATTAACTAATGACTCTATTGATATCAATTCTTTAGCTGTAGAGTTATGTTGATTTGCCTTAAAGTTCTTCATGAAGCTAAGATTTGGATTTCACACAAATACTAGCTCATATCGATGGTTTTTAGACTTCAGTTTAGTTCTGCTGTTACTAGTAATGAACTACAAAGAGTGTAGTTCAGTTTTAAATGTTTCACTTCAGTTTAGTCGAGCTGTTATTAGTAATACTACAAAGAGTGTTGTTCAGTTTAAATGTTTCAGTCCAGTCTGAAAGAACGGGAGCTTATACGAGCATAAATCTATGCTATATTTGAAGAAAATCATATGTCAAGTTCTTGAGATTACACTGGGGATATGTGAATTCATTTAACCTCAAGATTATTGCTGTGAATCCAATGTAAGGTGGTTGTTAAGTTAGTAAGAGGATAATTACTGAATCAGACTGGCGAGGATGGTTTATCTGTATTAGGCTGGATATTGTGTCAGCTGAAAAAGGTTTTAGAACTGATGTCTGCAGTCATTATAATTTCTGATTAAATTTGGGTGTGTGTTGTGAAATGTGGTTTCTTTTTTGTTTTCTGCTCGAGACTTGCATGGAAAACCAACTCATGCATCAGTGAATAAGACTGTTCTCTGTGCTTTTGTGAAGGCTTTCAGAAGAGCAGCCGAATCAATGGAGAAGCTAATGGATGTCTGGCGGGAGGAACTTCCCGATACCATGGCTGCTGTTCGATTATCTGGGATGGAGTTAACTGACTTGACATCGGAGCTGAGCGAGCTCGGGTAAGAAATAATGGCAAACACAGAGTTTGTTTTAGTTATGGCGATCAATTTCTGATACTTTGTGATAAGTGTGTACCTTCTTATTACAGCCAGGAACTTACAAAGGGTGTCAAAAATTCAACTCGAGCAGTTCGCAAGGCAGAGGAAAATCTGAGACAGTTTACTAACATGGCTTCATCAGGTTAAATATTTTCAATTTACATTGTTTTTCAATGATTTGAGTGTCGAATTTCGCTTATTCTTTAGTTGATTAGCTTACACGCAGGAGGTGGCTCCAATGGGAGACAAGGAATCAGGACCAGTTCTAGCTAGAACTCCTAGAAGAAGTGCGAATCGTGCGATGGAGGGCATCGTAAAAGCTCGTTCCTTTGTGCAAATGCTACTCAACGCAACAGTGTTTTTAAGGATCTTGTACAACTACCTCAAACCCCGAACTAATAAATCATAAATTCAGATATTAGGATTTGGTTTCTATTTCAGAACGAAATGTTAATACTCGTATGACATCTCTAGGTGACAATTCACCACATAAAAATACTCTTCCCAAGCACCATATAATAATAATTGTTTGCTTGATGCTGTCAATCGAGAATATTGAAATCATTTTGACTAAACTAAACCTAAGTTGTCAAAAATAACATACAAATATTATGATATGTTACTGATTTTTATTCTTTATTGAATATAATCAATCATAACTTGTTAAAATATATAACTTCTAAAATTATATTTAAAACCATAAATATCTCATACTATATCTATATATGTCACTAAAGAAAATCCAAATAAACACATAATATGAAATAATAAAATGTTTAGATTTTTTAAACATGATAGAGTAATTTTGATAGAAATATATATACATATTATTTATTAATTATATATGATAAAGTCTTATTTTAGACCGGCAAACTGTTAAATGAGAACATTTTATAATTAGTGACACTAATTAGGTCATTTGATATTTACTTTTATTTATTGCAATAAGATACACATAATTATGATAACATTTTAAAATGGATTTCAACATATAAAATATTTAACGATTTATAGCTAAAATAATTATTCAATATAAATAATTACTTTTCAAAATACTTGTATTCAATATTTAACGATTTATAACTAAAATAATTATTTCACTTAAACTTTAAAATTTTAAATAAAATCTATTACCAATTTAAATATATGACACAAAGTGTATATTCTAATATTTTAATTAATAATATCGGTCAACGTGCGACGGTACTCTGCTAGTTAAATATTAAAAGAAAAACTAAGGTAGGTGGATATGTGTTTATTATTAAAAGTGATTTATTTTGAAGTTTGGGAAAATAACATCCGTCTTTTGTTTTTTTTCTTCAAAACTTAGCACTTAAAACAATTTATTATTTAATAGTTTATCAAACATATTAACCTGTTTAATTAATGATTAAAATACCTTATAAGTCACACGCATTAAGAGTGTGTTTGATAGGATTTATAAAGTACTTTATTTATAAGTTAAACACTTCTAATGATCTGATAATTAAAGTGTTAAAAAATAATTTAATTTTAAAATAAAAACTATTTTTGAGAGCAAAAATGAAATTAAATCAACTGATAAGCATGTCAACGTTAAAAATACCCTAAATTTCCCATCGCACTAGCCCAATTTTGCCCCCCTATTGCCTTCTAATTATGGAGTTGCATGGGCATGCATTTGTAAGTTGCAACCACACTATTTTTAGACTTGCACAAACTTCTACCTTAACCGTCTAAAATAATCTCTCCATTTCACTAATAGTGGCATTATAGATATAGGTATAAGTATTTAAGTAAAAAAATAAGTTATCAAATTGAACGAAAATGTAAAAAGTATATAGAAGGAATGAAATTAAAGAAATCTACCAAAAAGTAAGAAGTGTGTCCTTAAAAAAACATCCACTTAAAATAAGTATTTCACTAATAAACAAATTACTACTAGTACTACAGTCATCCTACATACTCCCTTTATCCTAATTTAACCTGTAATTGTACTGTTCATTTAGTCAAAATTGACTAATTTAAACTATAATTTTTTATTGATATATAAGTAAGAATATTATCATGTGGCATAGTATTATATTCGTCTTAATGCGTATTTCAAAATATTATTTTTTTTATAATTTTTAATTATACATAGTTAAAAATATCAATGGTCAAAAATATTTTAACTAAAACAAAGTCTTGGGAAAGACCATCTTTCCATAACCATATGGAAAGACGGGGTTTAATTAAAATAATAAAAGGTAAAAGGTCTTAGTTGCAATATTAAATTTTCTTATATAACGTGTAGTAGTTATAAAGTTTATAACCCGATCCATGCAATCCGAAAATTTTATCTTGATTTCTTCTAATTTACGCTTTAAACCTTAATTTTTCCATGACTTATGGAAAGACCGTCTTTCAAGAAATGGGCTCTTTAACTAAACTGTCAAAATTAAAGTGTGCATATGAAGCCGAGGAAATATAATAACACGGCACAAACATGAAAAACGAAGAAACCTAAAACCAGAAGTCCGTCCCCATTTCATCACTCATTTAAATTCCGCATTCGCAATGTCACACCGGATATGGTGCACGATCACCGGCACGGTGACGTCCGGCGCGCTCAGCTGCGGCAAGTGGCCCTCCGTGGATATGATCTCGACGACCGCCGGGCAGCCGAGATTCTTCTGCAGATACTCCGACACGGCAACCGGCACGGCGAGGTCCTTGGTGCTCTGAACGATGTGGCAGGGGACCGAAACGCGGGGGAGGAAGTCTCGGAGGTCGAAGGTGAAAATGGTCCGGAAGACGCTGAGGGCTATGTCCGGCCGCATGTTGAACAGGGTGCGGCTGAACTCTTGCACCGCCGGCGACTCCATGTCGCCGCCCACCACCAGCGGCGCGAACCCGGAGACCCAGGATGTGTAGTTTGTTTCGATTGCGCCGCACAGTTGATTGATGTCCTCCATTTCGAATCCTCCGTAGTAGTTATCGGAGTTTATGAACCTTGACAGAATTCATACATAGCTAGTTCAAAGCCTAGATTTTATACAATTATAAGCACGCATAACCCTTTTTAACAAGTGATTACTTTCTCATGATTATTGACCTATTTATTTTTTTACGATTTTCAATTATTGTATTTGACCGTTAATATTTCTAACTACATATCACAATTCCGTGTAAAAAATTAATATTTAAAAAATAGATATTAAGTTGAATTTAATAATATCTCAAGTGATATATTTATTGTATACTACATATTAGTGTATATTTAGGTCAAAGTTAATCAAATTTGAATTTAAAAAATAAATAGGTCAATAACTATGAGATAGAGGGATTATTACCGTAGCTCAATTACAATTAACTCTTTAACGAAGCAACACTAACACTTTCTCTGTTTCATTGGCGCGTCTCACTTTCTTTCAATTTCATTCGCCAAAATTCAACGTGCCATATAGGATAAACTTCTTAATACAATGATTCTAAAAACATTCTTTTCAATCATCATTCTTGTCATATTGTACTTAATTAACACGTTTATTTTTTAACTCAAAAAGCTCACCTTCTAAGTTCTAACCATAAAATATCGTTTAAAAAATCAGATCATGTAATTTTTTTGTGTTTAGTTCATAATCCTCATGTCGAATCAGGCATTAAACAACAGAAAGAGTAAGAATCTCAGGTTAATTCTGATTGAATTGGCACCTTGGAGAAGCGGAGATGAGAATGAGCTTCTGGAAAAGATCCGGCCGGAATATGGAGGCAATCACGCCAGTCATGGACGACAGAGAATGCCCAACATAAATACACGAATCAATATGCAAATCCTCCAAAATGGCGAGCAAATCGTACGCATAACCTTCGAGCGAGGCGTAACGTTCGAAGTCGAAGTAGTCCGGGTTCGTCGGACCGGACCCCATGTTGTCGTACAGCACCACCTTGTAATCATCGACGAGGTGCGGCACCAGGTGCTTCCACACGGACTGGTCGGTGCCGAAGCCGTGTCCGAGGACGATGGTCGTGTCGCCGGAGCCGAGGACCCTGACGTTGTGAGCGGCTTCGGTGAGTCCCATTGTTTGTTTTAGGGGAGAGAGAGTTGAAGAAGATGAGGTTGTCAAAATTATGGGGCCGGAAAGGTGGACTCGCAAGGGGCGGGCACATTTATGGAATGATGTGAAATGTTGTGTAGTAAGTTGGCTTGCTTATGGACAATTTGCACTTAGCCATTATGACGGTTGCAGGATCATTTAACACTCTCTAACCGTCCACCACGCCATAAATATCCACTTTTACTATGACCCCATTGTGGAAGTTGGAATAAAACGCCACACTTGAGCTTATTTGGTGATAAATTTAATTTATTAATTTAATTTATTAATGTTGAATTTAATTTATTAGTGTTGAATTGAGTTTATTGGTAATGATGTATGCTAAAATTTAACCAAAATGAACTAGACGAAATTTACTCAAATCAAACACAACTAAAGTCTAAAATGAAAAATGTTTGACCAAACTGAACATGACTAAATCAAACTAAATGAAACTGTACTAAAGAAGTCAAATAAAAAATCTCGCTCATTATGCAAGTAGAAACTATCATGTTACATTAAAAAATTTTGAATCCGGTATATAGTAATTCAACAGTGGATACGAAAAAAAATATTGAATGATACAGTTAAAATAAATAAACATAAAAGGATTTGGCTTCGATGAGCGACATACGAATTAGAAGGCACCTACCGGAATTTAGAAATGCACCACCTGCAAGTTTTGCGGAACATTTCAACCATCGACATTCATGGGAGTTGAGGTGCGTTTGGTCAATTGAAGAGTACTTGGCAGGGGCTGAAATTTATGGCGCAGATGTTGCCCAAAGATCAAATGACAATAATTGTTGCTTTCACTATTCATAACTTCATTATAATGCATAAACGTGGTATGCCTATCTTAGATCACGAGCAAAATGATCACAGAGTTATGGATCTACATATGTTTGATCAAACTCGAAAGGATGCCATGCCAAAAATGCGTAATGATATAGGTTTACACATTTGAAGCTCTATTGGAGGAAATGATGAAGTTCAAGATGACAATGAGGAAAATGATTCCATGGATGAGAGTGATTGAGAAAAAAGACGATTAATGTTTTTTATTCCATTCCCAAAATGATGTTTTAATTGTTACATATTTAAATTTATAATTTATAATTCAACAAATGATAGCCAAGAACCCAAATAATTATTTGTTTGTCATTTTTTGCTTTTTTTTAATATTGAAGTGCTGAATTTAATTTATTGATGTTGAATTTATTTTATTAGTGTTGAATTTAGTTTATTGATTATGAATTTAATTTATTGGTGGTGAAATATGTTGAAATTAATTTATTGGTACTATAGCTCATAATTTTGTTACTCTGATATTATAAATTGATGAAAAGGTAAATCGGTTTTAGTTATGAAAGTTAAGGTGAACAATCATGTTATAAGTATGTTTGGTGAAACTGTACTTATAAATAAAACTAACTTATTTTGAAAGTTTGGGGTGACCAATGTCTACTTTCCCTCCTAATATAATTTGTACTTCTAAAATAAACTCTACTTGGTTAACAAACACTAAAAACTGCTCGAATTATATGTTGAGTACTTATGAACTTGTTAAACGCATCATATATACCTATATATAATTCAGTAACTTGTTAAACACATCATATAATCCATTAACATGACACATTAAATGATATATTGAATTTTGAAATCTGAAATGAGTAGAAAAAATGAATTAAGAGAATTAAAAGTAAATGGAATGAATTAGAATTATTTTTTAAAAAATCCAGTGAAAAGTAATAGTAATTGACATGTGAGTCTTTCCAATATTTATAAAATCCCCTGTCACACCAACTAACAATTAGATCAATTGTGAAAATCTCGTTTCAGCAATTTTTAGGATTAAATTATAATTTTTTATATAGTGCAATAATTTTAAAAGTCTTCCAAAAATTACAAGAAACTCATTTCAATATACTATAAAAACAAATTATCAAACCAATCAATTAATTACATTAATTATAAAGTGATTGTTCTAATAGTTAGTTGGTATAAAACAAAACTTTGTACATTTATACGTTTAAAATATAATTGTGATTTTTTCTTTAGAAAAAATACAGGGCCACGGGGCAGTGAGATACTATACGTTTTCAACCAGAGTTTAAAATATATCCGATAAAATTCATATTAGCCATGTCAGACGATTCATACCTAAGAAAATTGGTTCCAGATTCAATACAATATCTACCTAAGCAAAATAAAAATAAATAAAAAAGTGTGTAAACGTAAATGCTTACGCAAAAACATGAATGTTAGCAACACTCCTACAGAAGGAATTAAGAAACAAACCCTAAGATATAGTACATCATTCTTCCTTTATTAATTTGCTTTCAAATCTGTCGGAAGTGGAAATGCTACTATTTACAGGTAAGTGTAATGGCGTATTCAGAGTACTTCAAGGTGGATTTTTTTTTTTTCACACTCACCCCGATCCCACTTCAACCCTACTCTACCTCTAAAAAAGCTGTCTTCTCATCCCCCCAACTACTGATAACGTAAACTCACCGGAATCCTCCGGCCATGGCGGCTCCGCCATGGAACAACTCTTCAAGCTCTTTTGCCCAGGTCCTCAAACAATCAAAACCGAATCCGGAGGCACTGGAGCTGCATCCTTCTTTCAATTTTAAAGGCGAAATCGCAGTTCTTTATCCCGATGAAGAAATCGATCTACTAGCGCAGCCCTACTCTAAAGCTCTCATCGGAAAATTCAGCAGGGGAAGGCCATCAATGGAGTACCTTAGAAAGCAATTTCAGACCATCGGTTTCAAGGGAGAAGCTCACCTCGCTGCTATGGACACTCGACATGTCCGGATTACCTTCGACAATGAAGAGGATTATCACAGGTGTTGGTTGAAGAGAACGTGGTCCTTGGGAGGTTCGATTATGCGGGTGCTGAAGTGGACAAAGCTTTTCGATTACAACGCAGAATCAAGCCTCGCCCCAGTTTGGCTGACCGTCGAATTTCCACCGGTACACTTCTTCCACCCTCAGGTTCTTAAAGATATAGGTAAGGTCTTAGGTGAACTGCTCTTCACTGATAATCCAACTAAGAATCTTACAAGGCCTTCAACAATTAGAATCTGTGTTGAGATGGATGTGTGCAAGCCAAAACCTTCCAAGATTAGGCTGGGATCCCTTAGTGATAATAGAGCTTACAATATAGTGTATGAGGATTTCCCTGAATACTGCTCTAAGTGTTACAAGCTAGGCCATTCAGAAGGAAATTGTAAGAAGGTTGAGAAAGGTCTTCAGGTTAGCTACCAACCGCCCAGCGGTGCTAAAATTATTGGGAAAAACACAAGCCAAGCACCCACAACCTGGAATAAGATTTTACAACCAGATATTAATGTAGGAAATGAGATCCCCAGGTCAACAGGAAATGAAATGAACCTCGGTTCTGAGGTGATTCAGATTACAGGGGAAAACAGTTTTCAAATTGCAGAAAACAATCAGGATACTTTTGAAGACACAAAATCTATCTGCTCCATTGAAGAAGATTACATTATTACCTCACCTAAACGAATTGCACAGGGAAGGTGTCCAGGTAAAACAGAAGGTCCAACTTCTTCAGGTTTATCCACACAGGATAAGTCTTTAACTCCAGTGTATAGAACTGTTTCTGGCATATCTGCTAACAAATTGCAACAGGAATTTTCCAAGCAAAAAGTTCTACCAGCTGAAAAGGTGGCGGCTCCTGAAAATGAAGGAGAAAACATGGATCAAGTTAAAGCAAGTACACAAGCTGCAGCCTCTTCTACAGAGGCTCAGGTACCATTTGAGATATCTCCAACCATGACTTTATCCTTACCTGAAAATGCTAGTGTTAGTTTATGTTTGGAAGCTACATATGGACATCCTGGTTCTAGCACTGAGAATGCTGCCACTACTCAAAATGCTAATGTGGTTTCCTGTCCGATGAATCTTACTCCTCTGATTCAGACATCGGAGATAACTTACAAAAAGACCAAAAATCTTACACTTAATAAAAATCAGGAAGATAGTGACTCAGACATCAATTTTTCTCCTGTTCTTCCATCTGGAGCTAAAATGAGATTTTCAGATAAGCAGGTCCGTAGGTCATCTATTAACAGTTTAGGAATTTTCTCTGAACCCGCTGAAACATTTCAGGTTATAACTGCTAAAGGGTCAATGGAAAGATTTAAAAATGACATGATAAAATCTCAGAACAGATTTAATGCTTTGCTTCATAGTCCGTAGACTGCTCCGATTGATAGAATTGAAACAAAGCAACACAAAGTATGCTGCTCCTACTATACTGCTGCTAAACTGATCTTAACTGCTCCAATATGGTCAGTTCAGAACATTGGAATACTTTTTTCCCCCTCTTTCTTTCTCTGTAATAACAGGTACCAGAATGAAGTTTGTTGGGCTTCTAATTTCCTGACAGAAGGAGGGAAACTATTGCTTTTCACCAATGAGCTGCACCATCACAAATCTTTGTGCTGGTATCTGATTCAACTGCGGGCATAACAAATCTTTCAGAGTATATTACTACAGGGTGAGTAATATGCAAGGGGCTAAACGGAAGGCTACCGCTTTTTGTCGACACAGGGGGTGGAGGCAAAAAAGTAGGAGGCCGTTTTACACCTCGTCTTTTGGGTTGGGCCATTCTCTTAACAGAAGCAGGGTGCGGATGTTGAGGGAATGGGGTTCAAATGATTTATTTCAGCTTTCGAGCAACTTATGTAAGCCTCCGGGCAACTTTTGTAAGCCTTCGGGCACCCGATGTGTAGCCTACGGGTAACTAAAGCCAAATTTGGCAACATATGAGCTTAATGAAAAGGGAAGGACACCCTCCAAACCCCGTCTATGACGGTTTCAATTAAAAAAATATTAGTAAAATTAGGTAATATAAAAAGTTTTCCTTTTACATTCAACAAAAATTTATTTAAAAGCAGAAAGAAATAAAATTTTGTTTTTTCCAAAAATAAATTACTACTCATTTCAAATAAATTAGTTTTAGCAGTTTACCGAACAGTTAAAAGTACATAATTTATAAGCCGAGTAGTTTATAAATTATGGCAAACTGATTCAATGTTCTAAAATTCAAATTATAGAATAATATGTTTTAGTGATTGGTCTACAGATTAGTCCAAATTATAAAATCAGTCATAATTGGTTTAAAGATTTTCTTCAAAAATTAACCGAATTTATTTTAAAATAAAAAATTATTTATCAGTCTTAAATTTTATAAACGATCGTGATTTTGATTATCAAGTAAGATTGTGGGCATAAGAGCATCTACGGGGTCATTTGCGCGAATGTCAATTGATACGTAATACAAACAGACTCCTGAACCAAAATAATGTATTCAACGTCATTGTAAGCTTTCTGATATAGTTCTCGAATAAAGTTTCTGTATTAAGACCCCATCGCTTTGACAAATGTGAAATTTAATTAAAATTTATCTTTTCATTACATGGCAATTTTAACCATATTTAAAATACAGTAAAATTCATAATGAAAATTTTTAATTCAATTAAATACTTTTAAAATTAATAATTTATTGTTAAAAATAATTAACAAAGAATACTCCGTATGAATTATATTTTTGATACATATTTTACGCGTAATTAATTTAATTAATTAATTTACCTTTTATTAAAATAATTAAAGAGTCCGTTTCTTGAAAGACGGTTTTTCCATAAGTTATGGAAAGATCAATGTTTAAAGTGTAAAATAGAAGAAATTAAGACAAAATTTTCGGGTTGAATCGGGTTATAAACTTTATAATTACTACATGTTATTTAATAAAATTTTAATGTTGCAACTAAGACCTTTGACCTTTTCTTATTCTAATTAAATCCCGTCTTTCCATAAAAGACCGTGCTTCCCAAAACTTTGTCTTAATTAAATTGAGAATATAATTTTAAATTATGAGTATAATTAAAATTGATCATGAATTAAATAATTTAATTAAAATTTTAAAATAATTTAAATATGAATTAAATGATATTAAATATATTTTTTATTTTTATTATTTTTTATAAGGTAATAATAGAATTTATACGCTCACATATTGAGCGTTTAAACAATCATTGCACTTGATTATATTTTTGGAGTGTTTAAAATCATTTATTAAATGTTGGGTGGAAATAAGAAAATGAGCTAATGATGTATAGCGTTGGAGAACAAAGTTTCAACAACTAAAGAGTTCCAAATATGTTTTACCACAACCATATTACATTTTAACATGTGTCCACGATATATCGAGATACTCTAAATCTATGTTAACAAAATTGACGTTCGGGTAGCACTTTACCAATCGAAGCGTAAATCACTACAAAAAAAATCTTCTGTTGTGACACTCTTTTTAACAGTAAAGACACTTAAAAGCGTCGCTAAAATGATTAGTGACGCTTTAGGAAGTGCCTCTATTTAGCGTGTCACTAAAATATTGTGACACGGTAATATGTCGTTATGGAAGCATCGCAAAAACATTACCAAAGTTGGAAGCGTCGCAAAATGTGTGTAGAGAATTAAAAAAGAAATTTCAAAAATTACAATTCAGACCCCCCAAAATTTTATCAATTACAATATAACACGGCCGTTTACAATATTTGCAATTTAACATATCAACTTTCAGTAATTACTAATCAACCCACATAAGTTCATTAACTTTCACTCGAGGTAATATAACAGCAGTGTGGCTACCTTAACTCCTCTACTACTGTTCCCCTTTCTTTCTTTCTCCACCACCTCCAGAGCTCAAGAAAGGGCACCACACGGGATAGGAAATGAGATCCCTGTAACTTTGTTACCATAAGCTTACGACATTTTTCAGATGCACAGCCACAGAGAAGATGAGGGCCTTGCCCTTCCTCAGATCGCTTTCACTCTGGAGGAGTTCTAAGATTAGTCTCTAGTAAAACCTGCAGTTAAAATAGCTCATTAGCATAAGATTCATCAAAAGTTTCAGAAAGAAGCGCCATTTGAATATAGATGCAAAGCTATTCAAAAGGAAAAGTAACACACATCAAGCAATGAAGAATAAAAAATGAACTTTTCATAGACAGAGAATTCTGATACAACAATGAATACACTATCCAAGTCATTCAGAAACACACCTTATTTTTCCCAATGCACTAAAAATTGTATGAGTGACCAGTATCGAGGCTTAAATGAAACCCGTGTCTTAGCAAAGCAGCGCGAGGGCACACCTCTCACAACGAGAGTATCCGGCTGCCTCCCTCCTCTGCTACAGATGTTCCTAGGTATATATATGATGAACAACAGTAATAGTTGTAGTTTGACACAGAAAATATGAGTGAAAACTAGTATATGTATGAAGATCCTACACAAAGCAAATGATATTCATGATCAGAATAA
>JAULKJ010000013.1:1423851-1434277 GCA_032355405.1 Rubia balearica | reverse complement strand
TATATATAACAAAAGTTATCGATGGTCAAACATTGCACGGAAAAACTAGTGGTCAAACGGTGCCAAACATAGAAAAATAGAGGGAGTACATGAACAACGATGATATGATATTTTTCAATTAGTCGTAACGAGTAGTTTTTAAACACTAAACTTTTCATTTGCCATTATTATACGTAGACAATGATATTAACGGTCAAATATGTTTCTTGAACAATGTGATAATAACTACTGTGCAAATAGATGTGAGACAGAAGGAGTATATTTTTGAGTCAAAATTAATAAAGAAATTGTGCATGTTATTTGGAACGGACCGGAATGGGTTCGCCGGCGGTAGGTAAACAGAAGAGTGTAATATAATGGAATGGAAACAAATGGTGGAGAGTGGACTAGTCGAGATCAAAGGTTGCTCCAGTCAAAGGTTCCCTGTTCTAGAATGACGCGTGCATGGATTGGATTTTGTGGTTACGTCTACGTCTATATTTGTCCGGCCAATTATAGGACCATCCAGTATTAACAAAACTCACAAACGCAGAATCACATACAAGTCACCAAATATGAACATAAAGCTAAACCAGCATCTTTTCTTTGATTCCTGCTCAACAGATTTCTACTATTACCATGTTACAGAACCTATCATAGGCCAGCTTCAAAACTTTCACTATGCCCTACAATCTTTACTTCTGCTTCCACCTAATAATTCTGTAATGGTTCTCTCGGCGGACACAAACAAAACATTTTCAGATAGCTTATTACGTATAACAGCGATGCCGGCAAAAAAGAACCCGACCAATTTTAGAAACATGTAGATATGTTTGGGAAAGAGATGGATCACGGAGCTATAATCTTTATGTATGTTTGATGAAACATCATAGAAAATTACCATGAATGCTCATGGCGATGCAAGAACTGATACGAAAAGCCAAAAGCATATACACAATTTAAGTAGTGAGGTTTTGTTAAGAAGGGTGAATAATAAGAATCAGAGGTCAGATGACAACTTACTAACATATTTGCCAACTTCCAGAACTCTTAACTTCCACAACCAACCATAGAGCAATTGATCACACCTGCATAGCAAAATCAGTCTGGTAAAGAAAAGAGAAAATGAAAAGCAATACTTTTGGCATAAAGTATGCAACTTGGTTAGAAAATTTATTGGAACATATGCGTTGGATCAGTGAATCAAGTTCATATAGATGGACGTTAACGACATTTGACCCTAGTAACGTACCAGGAAAAGCACAAACGGTAAATCTTCTTAGAATGGAAAGAAGATTGAATGCATTAACACTAACATGGTAACAAGAGTTAATGCCAAAAGAAGTTGCTTTACAAATCTTTAGGTTGTATGACAGGCTAAGTCCAAATCAACCATGCCGTGACCGTGAAGATACACGACAGTAGCAGATTCAACCATATGGTTCTGGTTCAATTGGTTGGTTAAATTTGAAGAGGCTGAAATAGCAACCACCATATCTCACACGTGAAAATGTAGACAAACAGGGATGATCAAACAAAAAGATGTGTGTTTTTGTTTATTGTGCAGAAAACCAACATCTATAGGCTCCTGGAAACTAATAGGTAGCTTTCCCTAAGCAGTTTACCATAACTGGAAGGAGATGGACCCACCTTCCACTTATTAGCTGAAAATAACCTGCAGAAGTGTAAAACAGGATCCAATAAATACTAACCTATAGAACAAGCCAAAGAAGCACCTTATATCACTAAAATGCTGCAAGCCTTTAGTAAGAGATCCTAATTAATCCACACCTTACATGTGCATCTTTTTCTTTTAGTAAGGGAGCCATTTGTTTCCTCACCTTATACGTGCATCTAGGGATAAACAGAAGTATATAACAAGTCCCAAGTGCACTAATATAAGTAACAAGCTGAGAGCCGGATTTTAGCTAACAGATAGTAAGTAATTAATTGGCATACCAAACACGACAAATTAGAACATCCTAGAAATCCCAAAGAAAACCAAAACACTCTCAATAAGTACATGAGATTGTCCCAGGTTAGCATTACAGTTACCTTCCCTCTATTTTTTAAATCAATAAATTAGAACTGCATTAGCCCAACAAAATGCATATCATAACCAATTTATTAACACAGTGAATTAATATAACTAAGCAAACATATAACATCTAATTAGATCTTAGAAACCTATTTATTCAACTCATGTATAATGTACTTCCATAGAACGATTTTAATGACAGTAGGAAACTAAGTCATTAAGTATGGAGGAAAAGGAGCATAACCATTCTGTTATCTTCATGCAAGTGAAACTGGGCTGGCACGAGCATCGATCAGCTAACAATTTGAATGCATTCTCGCCCCGGAGGTAGTTAGCACCATAGCTCACCATAGCTTTCAAGAACTCTGCAATAGATAGACATCGTGGTTACATGCGGAAGACAATAATAAAACAAATGAATTCACTTAAATGAAGATTACAGAGTTTGGACAGAAGCAGTTCCTTTATACTTACGATGATCATTTAGAAAGTAATCACACCTTAGACTCCAGTACAAAGCATAAGGACAACCGGAACTGTTCATCAATGCTTTGCATTTTATGAACACACAGCGTTGGTCAATTCTCCAGTAACACAAGAAAAAGTTGGAAAGTCACCAAAACACAGAACCTCCACCCCTTTCACATCTGGTTTCAAAACTCATGAAACAACACTCAAATTATTTCCAATAAGATCACCGTACAACCAAAAAATCCAGGCATTAGAAAGGTAACAACTTGAATAAGATAGGACAAAATAAGGTTAAACAGCTTTACAGCATTAATATATAAGGAGAAATACTTAAAAGAAAATATCACAACTAAAATACACTTTTGACTAAGATACGCAATAAAAGCCACTTGGAGCTAACAAGCCATTAAAGCCTAACGCTCATCAACAACAAATTTACTCACAATTAAAGAGCTAACCCGTTAAACAAGAAATAGAACAATCAAATATTGATAATTCCACAAAATAAACTTTATTGACAAACAAAAGGTCAACACCACGAACAAGCTACTGCTATCAGTTGAAAACAGCCACCGAACATTTGTAATGGCTGAAAATCTTACAAGTATCCATATCCTTATAATTTACTAGGTGGGGGATCCCATTTAGAAATAATCAGCTCTGAGATGTATATACAGCCTAAACACCGGTTCAAAATTTTCAGGAAGTCTAAACCTTGAAGATATCAGCATTGATTTTCTATATTGCGCCAACAGCACAGTTAGAATTCTAGAGACACATATGTTATCAATGAAGCCCTTCCATACAGCTCACAGTGATTATTCAGGAGCAAACAATTGCAAGGAAAGCTTCTCCATTTGGACCGGCCACTCTTCTCCAAGTATACTAGGATTCAACTCCATTGCAACCCTGAAATCCAGAGGTGACACAGAAAAGAACCCATTTGGATTCCGTAAATATCTCATGGGCCCCATCCCGTTTAGAACAGATACTCCCTGAGGCTGAACTTGGTTGGGGTACCTCTGCTCTGACCTTGGACCAGCCACCTCCAGACATGGTTTTATTAGTTTCTTTAAATAAGCATCAACTCCATTGTTCAGCAAATCAATGCAATCGGTTGAAACCTTGAAGCCTTCCACCTCCAACTTCTGCTCCAACCTCTTCTTCAAAGTGTTAAAGTCAGGCAGCAAACCAGTGTAGTGACAGGTTTCAGCAGGAAGAAAAGATCCCGTACCAGGGCCCAATAACAATTTCTTCGTTCCTCTTTTATTCAAAGATATACCAAGAGGAGCCGTTACAGGACTTTTGCTATATGTACCCGGACTTATAGCAGACTGCTCAACCTCTTCTCCATCTTCCACAGAATTGACTTCAATCGGAGGCCTGCTACCTAAGGAGAGCAGTTCAGTAGCACTTTGCTGTTCAAACACTTTCGCAGATGAATCTCCACCTCCAATATTGTGCAGCTTCCCTTGGGGCCCAAGAGGGCTTGGACGGTCCTTGCCCTTGCGATCACGAAGAGCCGGCATTCTCCCCCTTCTAGGAGACTGAGGAAACGCATCCTTAGAAAGTGAAGGAAGTTTATTTTTTTGACCGCCATTTGGAAGTGCGCTATTCAGCGAAGTCTCGCTCTTGCTGCCTTTTCCAGGGGGGGTCTTGGCAGAAAAAGCATTTCTGAGAATAGCTTGAATTAACTTATTGTGAAGGGAGACGTTCTCCCGGCCAATCAAGCCGACACACAGTTTATCAAACCCTGTTTTGCTAAGCTTACTACTCAAGAACCTCGTGAGCAGATCAAAATATTTATCTGATCTCTCTCGGCCAATCTTCCTCTCCATAAGATGCTTCAGTTCATGAATATCGATCCGGGCATAATGCCGAGCACGGGGCATTCTGCCTACCGAATTCATATCGATCACTTTAACCACTGCAGTTAATTAGCCAAACAAAATTCCATAAACTCCAAACAGCCCATAATCAAACTCCCAAACTAGAAACCCTAGTCCACTGCCCTTGAATAATAAAGTCAACTGCAGTGAACATCCCGAACTGTACTACAGCTGAATCACGCCATTCACTGTCATCATAAACAAACCCAAACAAAAAATTAAGTAAAACAAAAAAAACACTCTCCCACTAATTAAATCCAAATTTAAAACTAATCGCGAAGCAGCAATCGAGCAAAAACACCGCATTCGATATCAATTACGAAAATTAAATTTAAAAATGCTATAACAAAGCCAAGATGCAAACTTTAAGCAACCCCAGTTAAAAAAAACAAAGAAAATCAAGCTTCGGAGTTCAATTCAGATCAAAATCAGAAACCCCAGATGGGTAAATCAGCACTGAAGCTGCAAGAACCATATAGCAATGTAAATTCAGCAAGGAAAAAAAAAGTGGGAAAACGAACCTTAATCAGTGAAGTAGATAATCCGAGTGTTGTGGGGGCAGAATTGTGGACAATGAAAATGTAGTGATAACTTGATCGAGGTCGGTTCGTTGGCTGTCTGAACAGAGAAGGAAAAAACAAAACAAAATTTAAAGGAAAAAAAAGAAAGGGATTGACAATTAGGGCTTTTGTTTTCGAAGCTTCTGTGGGAGTCAACACATAGTCAATGACACGTGGGATTTAATGGGTTGTAATCTGTAGCTTAGCTAGGTCCTGTTTGGCTGCTGTGGGTTCCCAATCATAAGGACGCCAAAATTTGGAGATCCCATACAAATTGTGGGTGAGGTGGGCAAGCCAGGAAAAAGGAGCAACCAAACATGTCCTTTAATGTGTGTAGCGAAAAATATGAAGAATTTTGTGTTGAATAAATGTAATGTCACACACACACACATGACTTCAACATGAGTGTTTGACTGTTGAGTTGGGTGATCATTTAATTCATCAATATTTTATGGTACAATGCGAACAATCTGGTCAATGGATGCTGCTTTGTACTTGCTCTCTTCTTTTATGCATCTTTTCCGAAAATAAACTTCTTCTCTGTTTCCCTTTGGAGTCAGTATGCTTTGGTTCATCGTATTTTGTTTTTACCTACTTATAAGCTGAAGGAAAGTGCAAGTAAAATTACTCGTGGACTTATGTTCACTTCAGTTTTGACTTATATTGCAAGTATTTTAGTTTAGATGATTGCGTAATTTACTTTGAATTAAAAAAGATCGACCTAGTTATTAACTATATCTTTACTATTATATTTTCCCCCATTTCTTGCCACGTGTGTCTTTTACACGTTAACATCTTTCTTCTTTCATATTTCTCCTTCCTTTTTTTCCTTTCTAGACATTTTTTATCGAATTCATATGGCCAATGCCAAGCAAGTCTTCCATTCCTCCAATTTCTATTTTGTTGTTCTTTTCTTTCAGTCACTTGATCCTCTTACGTTTCATATTCTACCTACTCCCTCTGGTCCCTTAATTTTGTCCCCTTTGACCACAAGTGTTTTTGTGTCATGTTTGACCATCGGTAACTTTTGTTATGTACAATAATGAACATCATGTGAGATATCGTTGGATTTTTCATACCATGTAATTTTTATAGTGTGTTATCGTACATAACTAAAGTCATCGATGGTCAAACATGACTTGAAAAAATGTTAGAAAAAATGGAACATAAATAAGAGACTAGAGGGAGTATTAATCTTGTTGCTACCATTTAGGTGATGGTTTAAAAGTGAGTTTGAAAAAGTTATATTTACAAATAAAGTTGATTTATTTTAATAACATGGGAGAACAAGTTCTAGTGCCCCACCCACCCACACTTTACCAATCATAACTTTGTTTTCTTATTTTGTTTGAGTTTGTCTATTTTTGTTAAATATTTTTTAAATCTCCGGGGGTAACTTTCATAGAAAGTTTTTTAAAATTATCATTTACAATTGCTGGAATAAAAACCCTAACATCAATTATAATAAGTAGAATTAATGACATCTAACTCGGCTAATCTCTAGCAATAACTAATCAATTGCAAGAATATCTAAATTATATGTCAATCCACTGGTCGTCTATATTATTACATATTAGAGATCCAATAAAACTATAATATCATCATGGTGATATTAATTTGTTTCTAGTGAAAATCATGACCATTTGGCAGAGAGAAGTGTATCACGCATCAATATCACTACATCAAATAAGAAACCTCAATAACTGTAACACCAATTGATCCAAAACACGAACTATGTTGATCCTCTTTCATTTCATATTCTACCTGCTAATCTCGTTGTCCCTGTGTAGGTGATGGTTTTAAGTTTTATATTTGGGGGGAAATACTTAACTAACCCTAGTTTCCTCGTAAGTGCTAAAGTGTCCCTCACTTTTTCGAATGTGCAGTCATACCCAAAACCGTCATCGAGTTCAAAAGTTATAATCATGTTGCCGGAGGCATTAACTAAAAGCTTTACATGTGCCTTTTTCTAAAATAAAAAAAAAATCTCATGTGCAGTTTGAATTGGGACATAGAGAATATTCTTTTAAACAAGTTGGACATTTTTCATCTCAATGTTCCAACTTAAGGAGAAGTATCAAAAGAGACTCACTCAGTCCCACGAGTATTAGCATATAATTTTTTCAAGTCAAACTTGGTAAACTTTGGCCATAAATATAAAAATAATTATTATATTTATAATAGTAATATCATGTGAAATATTGTTATATTTAACTTAACATTTATTTTTTATGTGAAATTGTTGCATGTGGTTAGAGATATTGACGGTCAAATACTTTCATTGAAAATTATGAAAATAGTAAACATGTCAATAGTAGCGGGAACGAGAGAGTACTTTTTTACCAATCCATACGTTCTAGGAAAAATCATAGAAATTAGATTTCTTATCCACCTTGAACCACTCGACCATCTCTCCTATATAATGATTATGATCCAAAAATGGAACAAATTTCGAGTAATTCAGATGGATGATCAATTAACGTTGCAAAGATCAATGCACCAATTGCAGTACAATAGAGTTGTAATTCACTAGTTATTCTAGATGCTCTCCACAGTTGAAAAAAACCAGACGTTATTTGTATTTCTCGAAAACTTCCACTCACATCACCATTCAATATTTCTTGGCCCACGACCGGCCAAATCACCTGTGCACTAAGAACAATGTGAGTTGAATCATTTAGCCATGGGTTCATAATTGGAAAAACGAGCACCGTGGAAATACATGGCGCTCAGCCAAAGAAAAATGATGGAGAGTTGTGGATTGCTTTTCCCATTGTTCCTATGAATAGCACTATATATTGTGGCTTTGGTGAGAATAAAATCTAACCTTCCATATTTTACAAAACTGAACATCGGGAGAAAAAAACCGTACTTTTTAGCGTATAAATAGCCCAATTTCTCAAGGTTGGCAGGTTAAAAAAAAGTGTTATCTGCAGTTGTTAAGAAGATGGATCACCGGAAAAACAGAGGGAGGGCTATCCGCAAATTTAGCACTGAATGCGAAGAGAAATGATGCGAACTCAGCGAAGGTGGCCGACCTTTTGGTAGAAGTACTTTCCCGACTCCAACCTCGGGAGTTATTTAGATTAAAGTGTGTCTCAAAAGTTTTCTGCGATTACATCGGACAACAGGAGTTCGGTGCCCATCATGACCGCAACTGTCAGAAATCGGCTGGTCGGATTATTCTTTCACGCGGACGCGGAGAATATACCGTTTACAGAGGAACCGGTTTGTTCCAGTTGAACAGGAAGCCGGTAGTCTTCTTCCCGATCCGACACTAAAATTCTTGGGACTGGGATCGGGTGGATTCTTGTAATGGTCTCTTGTTACGAACAGTGCAAGAACATTCTTTTTCTGCAATCCCTTGACAAAGGAAACGATTGTGCTCCCTGATTCCGGGAAGCCTTGCCGCTGATTTGGATGATGCCAGTAATTACCTTAAATACAAGGTCTTGTGTCTGATGACGGCAATTCCCAATTGTCTGTTCTACATTCAGAAACAGGAGAATTGTGATAAACTTCCCCGTGTGACCAAAGATTTTGAAAATAACAGGACAGTTTTTTTCAAGGGATCCCTTTACTGGGATTGCATTGATGGCCACATCCTTGTTTTCCACCTCAATCCGGGCAAGAAAGTGGTGAACTTGAGGATTGGACACTTTGTTTCGATGAAGATCGACCGGAAGAATGATCAGTCCGATGATTGTTGTCGATTAAGGAACATTATTTATGATGCCGAATGTGACACTTTGTTCATACTGATCGGCCTGAATGTGATACGTTCTGCTTTGTCAAGTGGTCATATTTTTCGCAGGAAGCAAGTTAATATTCCCAAGGACGATGTTACGCGTTTTTCCCAGTATCTTGGAATGAATGATTTTTTTCAAAAAAAAAAATTTTCTTTACAAGAATTGGGTAAGGAAAACTTTCCATCTCCAGTGCACGTTCGATGTCACTACAATCATTTAAAATTCATTTGATTTGTTTGGTTTGTTGAAGTGTAAAGACTTGGATCTTATAGGTTTGTGTTAAGAGTATCACCAGATGAGACAAAACTGGCAATGAAATTGTCTCCCTTCTCAATTAGATTTAGATTAGCACCACCATCATTATCACATTATTCAACAAACATATTTGACCGTTAAATGTTTACTTACGTATAATAACGACAAATAAAAATTTATTATTTAGAAACTACATGTTACGACGAATTAAACAATATCTTATACGATAATATTATTGTTCATAAATCTATTCAACTTGTGGTCAAATTTTAATAGAGAATAGTGTCAAAAAAGTAGAAGTGCAAATAGGGATGGGACAGAGAAATAGTATACTATATGAAAGTGTGTGCAACTGACGTGACTAAATCTATGTCTATCTTTTGCTGCAACTGAAAGTGTACTACTGCATCTCCGATTGTTACTTTTGTTAAAATTCAGATGACATGTTTATATTGATGGAGTTTCAACCAACAAAAGCATCTTCAATGCAAATGCAAGGGTCAAATAGAAGTATCAATTTGATGTGGCACATGTTTCTTTAGAAGGGGTCAAGTAGGGATTTTATTTTAAGAATCTCATATTGATATCCTGATCACTTATCTTCCCAAAAAAATAAAATAAGGATTCGTAAGTGTGCATGTGTCCAGTTTAAGTTTTGTTCAATCAATGATTGACACTTCATAACGAAACTATAATTGTGACAGTACCATTGGTGATGGAAATTCAAATAAAACTATTATTTAATTTACTTTGCTTACATCATCACTACAGCACAAAAACCCCATTAGGATGCTAAAAATTGTCACAATAGGTTTCTATTGGGACGCTTCCATTCATATGATACTTCTAAAACCTCTGCTTATCGAAGTCCTTATAGATTTTGGGTCGCTATATTAAGCGACTCTGTAGACAAAATATATGGTTGTGTTTATGCATCCTATCATATTAGGTCGCTTTTTCATTATGCTAATTAAATATGTATTGGACGTTTAATTTATAAGCGTCGTATTATACATCTATTAGGATACTTATAAATGTCCCAATAGCTTTAATATTGGGTCGCTTTGGGGTATATATTTGAACACTTTTAAGACGTGTCACACAATATTAGTATCCTAAATTTGTTAAGACGTTTCTTATAAAAGTCAGCCTATATAAGTATCCTAAATAGGCCCCTTTTGTTACAAAAACATGTCATCCGAAAAAATAGACTCTGAATCCATTGAAGATGCTCTTAGTTTTATGGTACCATAAACTCGGTGTTCCAAATATATTTTGTGCATTTTAAATTGTAAGGGTGTGTATTACTGAATGTAAAATTATGTATTACTATAAGTTAATTTCGATTGTTGTATAAACATTGCAGAGTCCATCTCTTGAAAGACGGTCTTTCCAAAGTTATGGAAATACCAATGTTTAAAGTGTAAATGAGAAGAAATTAAGATAAAATTTTCGGGTTGCATGAATCGGGTTATAAACTTTATG
>JAULKJ010000013.1:1403341-1413589 GCA_032355405.1 Rubia balearica | reverse complement strand
TCTCTTGTTCGGCTGTGTCAGTCAAGTGATGAACAGTGCACGAACGTTCTTTGTCTGCAATCCCTTGACAAAGGAAACGGTTGTGATCCCAGATTCCGGGAAGCCTTGCCAAGGAGTTGCCTACGCACTTGCCGCTGATTTGGATGATGCCAGTAATTACCTTAAATGTCTTGTGTCTGATGCAAAAAGATGACGGATTTTCCCAATTGTCTGTCCTACATTCAGAAACAGGAGAATGGGATCAAGTCTGTGATAAGCTTCCCAATGCGACTAAAGATTGTGTGACTAAATATTTTGACAAAAACTCGAGGGTGTTTTTCAAGGGATCCCTTTACTGGGATTGCATTGAAGGCCACGTTCTTTCTTTCCACCTCAATCCGGGCAAGAAAGTACCGTGTTATGAACTGATCGCTGCCCGAGGGCCGTGTTTGGTCGGAGTTTGTGGAAATCTGAAGACAAGCTCCACTGCTTTTGCAAAAAAGAACTTGAGGATTGGACACTTTGTTTCGACGAAGATCGACGGGAGTGGAAGAAGGATCAGTCCGATGATTGTTGTCGATTAAGGAACATTATTTATGATGCTGATAAACTCTTCGTCTGGGGATTTAAAATCAAGGGGGATATTTTCAAGATTATTTTCTACGCTCCTGAATCTGACACTTTCTTCATAGTGATCGGCCCTGAATTTGTTATAGCTTATCAATTGAGTGAAAAGTCCGTACAAAAATTGGGTAAGAAAAGCCTTCCATCTCTAATCCTCGTTTTATTTTAAATAGTGTCGATGTCAGTACGATCATTTAAAATTAATTTGATTTGTTTGGTTTGTGTTAAGAGCGTCCCAGATTAAAATTTATAGTTTATTCATAATATTATTAACTGATTTTAGGATGAACTGACGTGTCTAATAAGTAGCTTTTGTTGCAACCTCAACTCGTGTTTACACTAACTTTTTACCCTAGAAATAGGTGGTTTTCGTTGCCTGTCGAATTATCATTCCCGGCGCGTGTATGCTTACACCCATAGTTTGGTGCATATTGAGCCGGCAAAGGCAGCTTTGGTTGGAGAAAGAGTGGAGGCGGGAGAGGGGCTATCACGATTATATGGCACTATTTCTCAGCCTTCAGATGGTCCCATTACAATTCCCACGAAGGAGGGCTATTGGTGTTCAAGTATGGAGGTCATTCTCGTTTTCATCTCACCAGATTAGACAAAACTGGCAATGTCATTGTCTAGCATTTATCAAAGTGTTTTCGATTCCTGCATGTGCAACTGAGGTGACTAAATCTCTGTCTATCTTTTGCTGCAACTGAAAGTGTTTTACTGTGTCTGTTTGAGCATCTCGACAGTTACTTTTGATAAAATTCATATTTACATTGATGGAGTCTATCCACAAAAGCATCTTCCAGCTGGTGTGCCATATTTTTCTTTGGAAGGGGTCAAGTATGACTTTTATTTTAAGAATCTCATTTTGAGACTGGGATCACTTATCTTCCCAAAAAAATAGAGTAAGGATTCATAAATATGAATGTGTCCAGTTTAAGTTTTGTTCAGTCACTGATTGACACTTCATAACGGAACTATAATTGTGACGGTACCATTGGTGATGGAAATTCAAATAAACCTGTCATTTAATTTACTCTGTTAAATTATCACTATAGCACAAAAACCCTATTAGCTAAGATGCTAAAAAGTGTCCCAACAGGTTTCTATTGGAACGCTTTCATTCATATGATGCTTCTAAAACGTTCGCTTATCGCGAGTCCTTATAAATTTTTGGTCGCTATTTAAGCGACTCTATAGACAAAATGTGTGGTTTTTATGCATCCTATCATATTAGGTCGCCTTTTATTATACTAATTAAATATGTATTGGAAGCGTCCTAATATACATTTATTATGACACTTATAAGTATCTTAAATAGTTTTAATATTGGGTCGCTTTGCAATGTCCTCATTATATATATATGTGGACAATTTTAAGATGAGTCACATACATTTGTTTGGACACTTCTCATAAAAGTGACCCTGAATAAGTATCTTAAATAGGCACCTTTTGTTACACTGTATATTAAAGTTCTAATTAAAACATGCATGTCATCTGACAAAAGAGACTTTGAAAACTTACCCTTCCATTGAAGATGCTCTTATTTTTATTGTACCATAAACACGATATTCCAAATATATTTTATGTATTTTTAAATTGTAAAGGTGTGTATTTTTGTATGTAAAATTATGTATTACTATAAATCCATTACGATTGTTGTATAAACATTGCAATTGTAATGAATAAATTAATAGTATTGAAATACATGTTTAATCATGGTATACCGTGTACAGATTAAATATCATAACTATAGCTCCACAGGGTTAAGGGCCAAATCTGTTATTTCTAATGTAATGAAACATGATAAAAGAGCACTCTATCATTATGGGTAAATTAAAAGGACATATGCATCACTTTTTTTTATTAAAATAGAAAATAGCAAATTTTCCTAGTAGGATATTTTTGGCATACCTGTGTTTATAAGCAAAACTGACTTATTTTGAAAGTAGGGGACACCAACTTCTACTTTTCCCCAAAAATAGTTTCTTTTTTTCAAAATAAATTATTTTGTACACTTGACTGAGCAGTAAAAGGTATTTTTGCTAGTTTATAAACCCTTCCAAACAGATAAAAAAAGACAATTTTATGTTAAAAAATAGAAAGAGATGCATGTAAGGAAATTTCTGTATGGGTCAAGAAAATCCATTAGTTGTACGTAGTTCCACTAGTAAAGCTAATCAGGGCCAATTATTTTGTCATTTATACGTTACGTCAATCAGCGGCCAACCAAAGTTGATAACTACCTTTTGCTCTCATTATCCTAAACTTATTAATTACTGGAAAACGGAAAGCTTAATTTGGCACTACATAATTATCACAAACGGTTACGAAACTCCAGTCAGTGCGCTTCAATAAAATAAAAATATATAAATCACCATCTACAAGTAATCCAATGGATTAAAATTTGTTAAGTGTGTTGTTTTCTTTGTGTTTTAGTTAATCTTATAAAGTGATAGATTCCAAAACCCATGCAAGAAAATGAATTGTTTATTCTTCGAGGTATAAAGCCAAAATTTATTTATTTATTTGAAAAACAAGTGTTCTCTTTGTCATTAATATAAAACTGTTGCAATATTATAGCAGATTAAGGCCATACAACTCCTACCTAACAACTGTAACTGGTTTAACTAATCAATTCTTAAACACCTAATTGATGGCTCACACACACGGTAATTGAAATGTGAGCACTAGTATGTGTAACCGGTGTTGGAAATTTCCCTCCACGGCCCCCACATAAGCATTGATTTTTTAAGGGGTCAAAAATATGCTGTCTATGTGGCCTGCAACCGATGCCTATGCACCTGTACTACACTAGTGATTCATTAAATGATATTGTGTCATTTATTTTTTAATTTAATTTTTATTAGTAATGCTGCATTTTAAAGGCGGGTCCAAACTTTCTTTTAATCAGAGGTTCAAACTATTTTAAATGTGCTCTTTTCAATGTATTCATAATACTGATGGTACTTGTTTTATCATGAAAAACCCAAAAAAAATAACGGCCATCAATATTATAGATCAATCATTTCTAAGTCACTTGCAAAACTACAGACGAAGATCAACATAAAGTCGTAGGTTCTAAATTAAAATTAGAACTTGAATCATGAGAATCAGAACTACAATTATCATGCATTAATTAGCATCATGATCTCAAGTAATCAACACTAATTAAGCAGCAGAAACCCAAGCAGTTGCGAAAACAACGTTATGGCCTTTCCAAGTAAGAACAAGATCTTGATCTTCCTCCCTCTTCATCCCCCATCCCGCCGCATGTTCATCAAGCATGCTCTTCACCTCTGCAAACCCATCTTCGCTGAATCCAACGCCTCTGAACCCAGAACTCCTCATCCTCTGGGCCCACTTGTTCTTCGGCTCCAATCGTTCGACCCGATCCGGACCCTCCTGCGCAATCACGTTCTGGATCTTCCAGCTTATGTCGGCTTCGTACCACTGCCGCTGCTTGCTTCCTCGGACAAGGAACGTGTCCGCCGTATCGAACGGAATCCAGAGGTAGTTGAACGCCGACCTTAATCGCGTCACGAGATGCTTCGACGTCAGATCCGCGTCCTCGTCGACGAGGACGAAAAGGGTCGGATCAAGAGTTCGGATCGACTTGAGGAACATTGTTCTGACCATTTCCTCCGGGATGTAATGGAGCATCATGTGGCAGTTTATGATGAGGGCTTCGGATTCTGGGCGGATGACCATCTGTTGCATTTGGAGATGATCAATTAGGGAGGAAAATCCATCGCTGAAAGTGGTGGAGATTACGTTGAAATCGAGGGAGATGTTTCTTGAACGTGCGAAGCTGATTAGCTTTGAGCCCAGCCCCTCGTACGAGATGTCCATTGTCGGCGGGGTGGGCTCCGCGACGGCGGCGACGGTGAGTTTGACTAATGGCGGGACTTCGAAGCGGGTGGCTATGGCGTCGATTAACGTCGGGATTTGCATGCAGCGGGTGAGGCTGAAGTCGACGATATGGACGATGGAGTAGCCCTCCACCGCTTCCAGTACGGCGGCGTTCGCCGCCGTGTACCCAAACCGGTGCCACGGCGTCAGGTCGACGAAGCTCGCCAGCTCAACGGCGGAGAACTTGTGTGTGTCGATGTTGAGGTTGGCGTTCACATTCGCCATGGCGGCGCTGAGCAGCTTGCAGTTCCCACTCATGGCGGCGCGTGCGATCAACGCGCGGAGGAAACCGCTCGTCAACCTCTGATTGGAGTCACCGTCAGGCGGCGCAATGGTGTTGAGCACCCACAGGATCTGCTGCGTCAGTGTCGCATCGTTGCTCTCGATCGCATTGGCGCAGTGGACCAAAAGCTGCTCCATGCAATTAGCGTCGCCGAAGCTGCTCAGCGACTTCGATGTCGGAAAATACGGCCACGGCCGAGTGCGGTGGATCTGGTTGGCCATGTTCATCGACGGAACCACCACCGGAGTCATTTGTGTCTCGGAGAATTGCATCGTGAGAGTGATAAACTGATAAGCTACTTTGTGACAAAATAGGGTTACATATAAAAAAGGGAAAAAAAGTGTGGCTAATTTAGCGACAGAAAACTGGAAAAGGACTACTCTAGGTGCGTAGCAGTTTTACCCGGGCAGAGGGAAACGATTCTTCTGCAAATGAATGGGGTAAAACAGAGACACTTGAGCTTTTTTCCCATCCCAAAGAAGAATAAGGCAGAAAAGATGGTGAAATTTGCAGATCAAAAGGGGCGTACTTTTGTGCTTATGTTTCGACAGTTTGAGGCTACAAAAGAAACCTGGATCCTGGATGTTGCTTTATCATCATCTTCACATGAAGAAACTATGTGGGAAATAGAGGGGAAAGAGATGAGAAATATATAGAGGGAGAAAGCCGGCCTCACACTTGTCTACTTGTGGGAATTCGGATTTGTCTCCTTATTCACGGGTCATCATGTTCAAATCATTTTCTTCCTCCCAACAACACTCAATCTCTTATAATACTTGATCATCATTAAGGGCCCTCAAACATTGGACCTATGTGGTACTAATCTAGTTTGTTGGCTTATGTTTCATCTGCTAATTGCTGAACTCCACTTAGCAGCCTACAAAGCAATTCTGTCCTATTCTTTAACTCGTAGGTAGATGGGGTGTAGTTTGACGCAATT
Source organism: Rubia balearica (assembly GCA_032355405.1). Classification (NCBI taxonomy): domain Eukaryota; kingdom Viridiplantae; phylum Streptophyta; class Magnoliopsida; order Gentianales; family Rubiaceae; genus Rubia; species Rubia balearica. The sequence continues at coordinate 1,407,854 of JAULKJ010000013.1, read as the reverse complement.
GAACTAGATTCAAACATGTAAAATCAAGTGCTACAGTACTGTTTCTACATGTGGGACGTTATGACTTGGAGAAGTATAATTTCACCTGATTTTAGTTTAGTTCAGTTTAGTTTACTGTTCCTATATGTTGGATGTTACAAGTTGGAGTCGTGTTTACTGGCCAGCAGCTTAAATTCAGTCGACATCAGTTCAATTCACATTTCATTAAATTTCAATTTGCGAAAATGACCCACTACACTAGTTTTTACGGCAAATTCGCTCCAAATATTAGATGCAAAATAAGGGTGTGTGCATCCAACCCACAGGAGTCTGAGTCTTTCCTTAATTAACCCCTGCCAGTTCTGGTAACAAGGAATTGCAGCTTTGACCGATATGCAAAAACATGTTCATGGTATTATTAATGAGAATGTAATAGAGACAAAGGGAGGATCATTTTGGAAACCAAAGAGGATTGAGTGGTAGCCTAGCTGTAGCTGTAGCTATTTGTAGTTAAATCTAATTTTTGGTGCATTATTTTTGTGAATTGGGTAGGGGACCCCTTTCCATTTGCATGTATACAAAACGTCAAATTGGTGCTAAGTGTTGTCTGCATCACGCGAGACTGCACATTCTAATTGGTTCATATGCATCCACCCCCTCATAATCCAACAACAATTGCTTCCTAATTCCTATAACAAAAAGGCCAGATTTGTGTACCCTAACCATAACCAGATGACTGGTAGGCACGTCTATGCTTGTAGAGAGATGTTTATATTTTGCTACCTTAATTATGGCCAAACGAATTCCGTGACCCCTAAACTATTTTGAATACGATTGACCCGTGAACAAATAGAAGTCACGTTCGTCTAGTCAAATCGTTAAGTTTAGCTTTTATTAACAATTTAAGAGGCAAAAATGTATTTTCCTATTCAACCCTGCAATACAGAAGAATGTTTTCTCAAGTCGTGCGTGGTGCGTGATAAATCTCAACTCGGATTTCGTCATCACCAACGACATCTGAACGGTTCGAGAAGACATCTCAACTCAGATCTCGAACTATAGCTAGAAAGCCTAAATGTAACTATGATGTCGAGATAAGCCTGGCATTTTTCCTAACCACGACATATAAAGCTACATGTATAGGGCACTTTCCACCGGGGAATTTGTGTAGTGTGCAAATCAGTACTTGGTACAGCTTTCACAGGAAGAAACAAGAATACATGTTATCCAGGGAGAAGGTACCAAATGTATATATATAGGGAGGAAACCTGGCATGCAAGCGACCCGAGAGTGGGAAATGAGGTGGTACCATGTGAACATCTCATAATACGGGTCCATATGTGGATCTTGTTGCTCCCCTTTTTGGTCCTCCCTTTCTAAATCTAACTCCAACACACAATGTGCAACATCTCCACATCTCCACCCCTTTCTTTTCTTAATTTCCTCTCTTTTCTTTCATCAATATCTACATCAACCATAAGACAAAGACAAAGGTTGGAAATTGATGTCTTTCAAAGGTTATGGATTCAAATTACGTCATTTTGTTTGGACAGGCAAAAATGGAAATTTATAATAGCGTGCATTTTTAAATAAGTTATGATATCGTCGTATGTGATCTTGTTAGATTCATAATAGCGTGTATTTTTAAAATATCAATTTTTCATAAATTATATTTACACACAATTATAGATGACTTTTTTGAGTCAACTGAAGAAAGTCAAAGTATGCAGAATTGGTTGGGATGAGACATAGGGAATGGTAGAAAAAGAAAAGGTAAGGCACGGTTGGAATGACGAGTAATGATATTCACAGTGCAAAATTGTATTGAATGATATGACATTAACGAAATGAGATAATTGTTGGAATGTCTTGTTAAATTCTGAACTTTCAACACTGAGATAATTAATTAACGTAGCAGTACCAAACAGATTACAGTTAAAAGGTGGGTGGCAAGAGTTTGAATTTTGAGGAGGTGAAATGTAAGAATATTGCAGGTAAGGAAGTAATATAAATAGGAAGAATCACAAAAATGCAAATACGTGAAATCGAGTAGGTTAAGAAATAATACTAACGTGGAATGAGAATATTGAGGGGATTCTTCGCTGAAGTTGAGGTACAAGAGCTAAAAGACATCATCTGCATTAATCAAACACTTGTAAACCAGCTTTCTTTTGGAATCTTACGTCCAAGGAATTCTGTATCGTCTATATGCTGTGCAGTGTTTATATATTTTAATTAATCTTCATTCAATAATTCATCACATCAAAACAATCAAGTAAGTTATGCCCACCGCCATGTGCGACTGCGCAAACTACACATATTTTAAATACCCTTTGGCCAAGTTTTTTTTCAACTATGAAATAATTATGCTAATTTTTAACCTAAACATTCTACTTTTAATTTAAATATTATTCTTTTTCCGTTTAAATATTTGTTTATGCAATATTTCTTGGATTTTCACATTCAAACACTAACTATTACATATTAACTTATTATGTATATTTCTTCTGTAATAGATCAAGTTGCACACTTTGACTTTCAACAGTTGACTTGAAAAATATTTGATAGTTATTCGTGAAAGATTGATAGTTTGGAAGTATATATTATAATGAATCTAACAAAATATTACATTATTACTTATACACCAATTCAACTTTATGGACAAAATTATGAAGTTTTGATTAAATAATTAGTCAAATTACAATTTAATCTGAAATTCTAGAATAATCTTTAAATTAAAAATCAGTGATTAAATTAAATAGTAGAGTAATATTCCTTAAATAACGGAAAGACCATATTTCATACGTGTAAATCATATATTTATGGTTGAGAAAGTTTCTTATTAAACCGACTAACGGTTGGAATAATCATTAAAATTCTCTTTTTAATCATTTTTAAAGTTAAATTATAATTATTTATATGTTATTGTATATATACTTTAAAAGTTATCAAAGTTATAGAAAACTCATTGAAATAAATAAAAAAAAATATTAAATCACCTTATTAATTATATCAATTATAAAATAACTGTATCTAATAATTAGTCCATGTAAAACAGTACTGTGTGTGTATGATTAGGATTTTTTTTTTTATTGTGAAAGCAGATTGAAGCCAAATAGTGCACAGAATTGACGAGCGAACAGATAAAAAGTATCGCTCTGCACTAGATTATATGCTCAGTTTGACTACCTGTCGTTTCATTTTATCATTCATACTCCCTCTGATTTTTTAATATTGACTTCGTTTAACTGCAAAAATTTTCAAGGCATGTTTGACCATCAATAATTTTAATTGTATATAATAACGCACATTATGTGTGGTGTCTTTGGATTCTCCGTAACATGTAATTCTTGAAAAGTAAAATTTTATATTCCGTTATTGTGTGAAATTAAAGTTATCGGTGGTCAAACATGCCTTGAAAAATTTTCAGAAAAAAATGAGCGAATGTTAAGAATTCAGCGGGAGTATGAGTAACTATTAATTACGTGAATTCCTATTAGTCGTGTGATTTTTTTTTGGAACAACCGCAATCATTAGAATCGCAATCTCTATAATTTCATAACATCATTACTTTCAATCTTATCCATAAATTTCATACTATCTACTTTGTGTTTCACTTATGTTGCGTTTATGAATTATCATGGCTTGCAAAAATAACTATTGATATTCTAATCTACGAAGTTTGTGCTAGTCAAAATGACTTAGTCGTTAGTATTCATAGTTATCTTCTCCTTGATTATCTCGCATACGGTTGTACATTTATCCTATTAATATTGATGAATACATGATCCCTCGATGAAGACTCAATCACCTAGTTCTTACCAAATACAATCTTCTCGCATCTTCCTCCTCAATCTCTCCCGTCCCTACCTCCCCATTCCATTCCCTGTAGGATCCTAACTGGCAAGCCACCATGAAATATGAATTTAGTGCTCTTATTAAAATGGTACTTGGGAATTGGTTCCAAGGCCACCTGTGCTAATATTATTCGTTGCATGTGGTTGTTTAAGCATAAGTGCATATCTGACTGCAAGCTTGAAAGACATAAGGCTTGTTTGGTTGTTAACGGAAAGTCTCAACAGGTGGGAGTTGATTTTGACGAGACTTTCAGCCTTGTCGTGAAACCTTCCACCATTCGTCTAATTCGCAGCATTGCTCTGTCTTGTTCTTAGCCTATTCACCCATTCGACGTCAAGAATGCATTCTTACACGGCCACTTAGATGAAACATTGTACATGCATCATCCGCCCAGCTTTTTCGATCCGCAACCCCCTGGTCATGTGTGCCTCTTGCGCAAGTCTCTGTATGGTTTGAAGCAAGCACCACGAGCTTGGTACTATATGTTTGCTACCTATCTTTACAAGATTGTGTTTAAAGGCGGTCAAAGTAATCACTCCTTATTCATCTTCAGCTCTCAGAATGAGACTGCATACCTGCTCTTATATGTCAACGACATCATCCTCACAACTTCCTCCACAGCTCATCTTCATCGCCTCACTGCTATGATTGGCAAGGAGATAGCCATGACAGATCT
>JAULKJ010000013.1:1346980-1358382 GCA_032355405.1 Rubia balearica | reverse complement strand
GATTTCTTCAAATTTACAGTTTAAACCTTGGTCTTTCCATAACTTATGGAAAGACCGTCTTTCAAGAGACGGACTCTAAAGAAAAATATATAGTTCGTTTTAATATTCATCTTCAAACCCTTCACATTCTTCAAGATTTCAAACACTCCACAAATTTACTTAGGGTAACTTGTATTATTTACTTACTATCCCAAACTTACTTAGGTTTTAGAGTTTGGGATAATTTTTTAAATATAAACATTGGTCCTCCAACTCAAATTTATTTATAAATTTAATTTTTTCAAATTTTAATTATTATATATAATTTTTATATATAATCAATTACAATTCGGTATTCGGTTCGTGTTTTGGTTTGAGTTTTAATATCCAAAACCGAACCAAAAATCATATTCAAAATTCAGTTTATTCAATTCGAATATTCGAAAATCGTATATCAAATTCCGTTCGGGTTATTCAAATTTGGATAATTCAATTTTCGATTCGGTTTTCGGTTTTTTTCCCACCCCTAATTGTGGGGGAAAGGTGGTATTTTAAGTGATTTTTTAGGGTGAGGTGGAAGAGAGAGATTGAGAGAAATAATATATTCAATTGGTAAGAGACCACTAGCGGTCTCTACCGTTGCACTTGGTATGAGTAACAAAATTATATACTCCCTCCGTTTATTATTGATACACTTACTTTATTGAAATTTTTTAATGGCATACTTTTTACTTCAGTTTTATTCACATAAATCCAATCACCTAAACATATGGTTCCAATAATAGAAAAGGAGAGGGGGTAGGAAATGTAATAATTGATGATTTGTGTGTTTTAGATGTCAAAAATTATTAGTTTTTGTTCCTATCCTAGAACCGCCTAGTCTCAATCCAAAACCAAACCCAAATCATGGGTGCTTTACTTTCCTTCTTTTTCGGTACCTTTTTGTCCTTTTGTAAACTCCAAAATACCTGTTTCAACCAAGGATCCATTATATTAGTATATTACCCCCTCCTCCTCCCCGTTTCTCTATTTATCAATTTGGGTATCATAACTTTTGAAATAAAATAACTACTACATGAAATGAATCTAAACTTTATTCAAATTTAAAAATAGTATAGTGAAGAAGTATTTAGATCTCTTGACAGACTGTCCATAAACTTATGAACATGACACTTATTTTTTACCTTATACATTGCATTTGTTAAATTACATGCAAACTTTAAAATTTTAGAAATATTTTTCTATATTATATATTTTTATATTTTCACATTCAAATACACATTATTACTTATTTTACCTTTTAAAATACAATATTTAAATTTTGTAAAAAAAAATACACCATTTAAAGTAAAAGTTACTGTGGATTGTCCATAAACTTATAAAAAAGACGTTTTTCTAGAGACTCTCTCTTTACTATTAACAAGTACCCTCTCCGTCTCACAATAAATTTTCTACTTTCCATTTTAATACTTCCTATTTATAATTTTTCACATGCTTGCTTAATTTACCCCTTTACACTCCCAAATTATCATTACTTGTTATTTTTTGATACTATTCAATTATGAAAAAGTTACAAAAGAAAATTTTAACATCAAAATATTCTATCAAATCAGCTTGAATAAAAAATTGATTCAAAGCTAATAGAAAGTTTATCGAGTATAATTAAACAGAAAGTACACAGTTCCATATGAAATCATGATAATAAGTACCACTAGTATAAATAAAATAAATCATGATAGTATGAAAAATTATAAAAATGAAAAGAGCAGACCACCTGTTGTTAGATATCCAGTCCCACTAGTATCTCAGCTCTTGTAACATCACTTTCCTAGCAACACAAAATTCCTCCACATATCTTTGTCGGCCAAATCAACAAGCTTTTCTTTTTTATACTCCAAATGTTTCCTTACCAAATGTTTTCACCTATTTTCCCATGGAAGAGGGTGGCGATGATTATCATGATGTTTATTATGACAGTGGCCACTATTTTTTTATAATTACCTTTTTTTACAAAGTGGTGCATGAGGTAATTAATCAATCATATCGACAGGTAATTATAGCGTACTGAATTTTGCATCCACCGTAATTCGAAGGAGGAAAAAAGGTTACAATCTAAATTTCATCTCCAAAAGTTATATAGGTAATTTTATGTCCAAGGTGATCAAATTTTGTACCTATTAAAAATATATTTTAATTTTAAATGATATTATTATTAGGAAAGACAATTAAAATTTTAATCCGTAATCATCTTTACAGACACACATTTAAGAACATTTGATATACGTTCTTAAGAGGTAATTCCATCTTCAGTCAAATGTTTCAAAATAGTGTTTCTAATTTATTTATTTTTCATCCAAAAATTAAATTTCATGTAGTGCCAAAATAATACTACTAGAATATAGATGAATCATTAAAGCAAGTCATAATAGATTGCACAAACATTAGGAAAGGAACCCTAACAAATAAAATTACTCCACTTGGATCTTTTGAAGAATCCAACTAAGAACAATTAGTGAGTATCTCAGCTCAGTTCTCACCATGTCCATTGTCCAACAATCTCAGGCTTTCAGCTCATCTCCAATAATTTTAGATCAGCTCCAATAATCTCATCTCAATTCTGATAATTTTATCTCAGCTCCAACAATCCCAGACCATGTTTAATCATTTCAGCTCAGCTCCGATTCAATAACTACAAAAGGCCTAAATGCTTGTTTTTTCTTGAACACTAACAACTAAAGTTACTCCTATTGTTGATGGTTTCAAAATAATTTTACCTCAATTGAATAAACAAGGAGTGGAACATTTATGGTGGTAAGATGAGACACGATGCTAGGTAGTATTTGCAGTAGTAGTGTACAGTATATTATTTGAGATTGACCGGTGCAGTGAATAATAGAAGAGGGATGGTGTGATTGTGATTATAGGTGAAATTATGGATCTGCATGCCATCCATCAGCTGTTATTTTTGCCGGGAATCTTATCGCCGGTCCTACTCGATGTGTTTTCAAATCATCTGCCCCTTTTTTCGTACCCCCGCCTGATTTCTCTCAGACCTTGTTCCCGTTCATACATATCCCCAATCTCTAATCAATTTCATCACATTTCCATCAAGTTTGATTAATACTCTCCATTCATCTTCTTTGTTCTGTAATACCCTATGTCTCCTACTAATACGTAACCCATATGACTGTCACGGATCACCCCTTGTTTGGGTTAACCATGCGGCCTAACTGTGCTAGACTGTAACGACTATCTCCTGAATTCCACGTACCAAATCTTTAGAGGGACATGGACAAATATGCAGCGAAATACACACGAGTTTAGGTTGGGAAAACGAACCAGAGACAAGTAGTGTAATATAAAGTCTAGACAACTTGGGATAAAGTACTCGTTTTCAATATATGGCAAAAGTTAACTAGACGTGGGTAGCTTGGTACGATTATTTTAGTTATGGAAATACGGCTCCTCATATTAAACTGAAGGAAGAGGTCGGTGACAGTCAAAATCTATTAGAATCTGATCCTGTGGTCGTTCTTAAAGCTACAGGAAAGATATTATGCTGAGTTACAGATGAATGTTTAATAATTAGGTGTATTGATGTGCGGATCTTTGCTCAGCTTACAATGAATGTGGTAGAGAATCGAAAACACTGAAGAACTCCAATAATTAAGAAAGAAATGTATTAAGACAACACATGACAATGAGCCCTAATTGTCTGTTGTAAATATGGCAGGGGCCATGTTTAGGGTTTGCAGAGCCCTAAACGGACAACAAGGTAAGCTCCATCTTAATTGCTACTTCGAGTTTGTCCCTATTTCTCCTAATTAGCTTCCTAGGTAATCAACCTTTGACGACAGCGCTAGGGAATCGCGTAATTATATTTCTTTGCATGTTCCATATTTCTAGCTGTCTCGTTCACGAACCTAAATATTTACTCACACGTAATACTTAATACTATTCTTGATCCTGACCGTTAATTAACGGGTTTGTTTAATTCGAGATTCGGTTTTGCATGGTCCGCTAATCTTAAGAGTCATGTGAGTTGCGCTCAGCAACTCATACTAGATTTGCATGTCTCCTATCTAATTAGTATATCCTATTTTCGTACAGCACTTTCGCTCAACTAATCTAAATTGACTGATATAATCTACTATTGTTAACGACTGAAATAGGAAGTATGGAACATGGAAAGCAGGGAAGGCAAAAGAGACTGTAAGTATGCCTGAATTGGTGGGTTTTGGAGCATGCGGTATGATCAGCGGCGGTGGCGGTGGAGAAAATAATATTGAAAGAAGAGAAAATTAGAATGCAATTATTTATTCTCAAAAATTGTTAAATTATAACAAGTCACATGGTAAGAAGTTGAACAGTAGGATCCATCAATGTTGGATGGGGTTAATTCTTAAAGGCTAGGATAAGCATGCATGTGGTAAATGACGATGGACGAAGAAGACAAAAAGGGAAAGGGAAGGGTGCAATGACACATCCCTGAAGTGAATAATGGATAGTAGTAGTAGTGTACCAGGGTGTCACTGTACCAGTGTCCATGAAAGGTCATATCCATGAGTGAATGTACAGTGCGCTGGGGCAACTGGCAATGCGACATAGGGGATACGCCCCAGCCACGGCCGCACCCTATTGTCGGACGCTTGGCTTACAAAATGCCAAAAACGACTCTCTTTCTAAATTTTTTTATATTTTTAGAAATTTTTGAAATATTTTTTAATATTATCTCATTTTCTTTTTTGGCAAATTCTAAGTTGTTTTCATCTACTCAATTTACCTTTTACTCTTTCAATGAATTTTCAACCACTAATTTTACCTTCTTAAATCTTTGTTCCAAAAGCAAATGTGTCACTTTTGAAGAACCGGAGGAAGCACTTCCCATGCCATATCAGTGTCCAGTTTTGGTCTCCACTCAAGTCCCTCCCCTCCAACATTCATAGCTGGTTATCTCAGATTGCGGATCATAAATTAGTTTTATCCATAAATATGTTACTTATGCTTAGAAATGACGTAAATGCTAAGCGAATTAAAAGGCCCCTTTGCTTTCTTATTTGATCACACCATTTCTGGTGTTTGGGTTAGTCATTAATAGTGCGTGCTTATGAATGACGTGAACGTTAATCAAATCAAACAGAACGTACACAACCTTTTAAATGACGTAAACGTTAAACGGGTCAAACATAACGTTTTATCTTTGTAAGGGTGATTTGATCCTTTAGTTGACCAGACCACTTCAAGTGTTCGAATTAGTCATTAATGGCGTGTATCTATGAATGACGTAAACGTTAAATGGGTCAAATGGAACATAAACAAACTTGTAAATAATGTGAACGCTGAACGGGTCAAATGGAACATACACAAACTTGTGAATGACGCAAACGCTGAACTAGTCAAACAAAACATACACAACTTATAAATGACGTAAATACTATACGGGTCAAACAGAACATGCAAAAACTTATAAATGACGCAAATGTTAAACAAGTCAAACGGAACATACAAAAACTTATAAAGGACGTAAACAATGAACGGGTTAAACAAACGTAACGTACACAAACTTATAAATAACATAAACGCTAAACGGGTTAATTAAGCAGATTGTGTCGGTTAAACTGTGTCAACAAAAAGTTTTATATGGGTCTAGAATTGTCGAATCATGATTCCTCCATGCCCTGTTGAGATTTTCATTTGACTTTTGAAAAACAATAACGTGTTATCATAATTGTTGAATCTTATTAATATATAAATTAAAATTAATTGTATTTCTTGTTAAATTTGCTGTAATATATATTTATAGAGAAACCTTAGAACTTTTTTAAAGGATAAAGGAATTACTATGTGAATATTAATTTTTAAAAGTGAATTAAGCAAGACGTTTTATCTTTATAAGAACAGTTTGATCCCCTGTTTCATTAGACCATTTCTGGTGTTTGAACTAGTCATTAACAGTGTGTACTTATGAATGACATGAGCGCTAGTCAAGTTAAACGGAATATACACAAACTTACAAATGATCTAAACGCTAGATAGGTTAAGCGGAACATTTTATCTTTGTAAGTACTTTGATCCCTTATTTGATCAGACCACTTCTTGTGTTTGAACTAGTCAATAATGGCATGTATTTATGAATGACATAAACGTTAAATGGGTCAAGTGAAACGTTGATAAACTTGTGAATGATATAAATGCTAAACGGGTCAAACTAAACATGAACAAATTTATAGTAAATGACGTAAATGCTAAATTGGTCAAACAAAACATGCAAAAACTTATAATGATATAAATGCTAAACGAAACATACACAAACTTAAAAATAACATAAACATAAACGGGTCAAGCCAAACGTACACAAACTTATAAATTACGTAATCACTAAACATGTCAAGCTAGTGTGCACAAACTTATACATAATGGAAATGATGAACGAGTCAAGTAGGGCATACATAAATTTATTGACTGATGTACACGCTAAACGGGTTAAACGGATCTTGTCGGCTTAACTATTTCAGCAAAACGCTTTATATGGTCTATAATTGTCAGGTTGGAATTCCTCCATACTCTTTTGAGATTTTCTTTTGACTTTTAGAAAACAATAGCGTGATTTTTTATTATTAAATTTATTTATGGATAGACTAAATTTTATGTATGTATCGTTATATTTGCAGGAATATTTATTTATAGAGAAACCTTTTAAAAAGTATACAGGAATTACAATGTGAACATGGGAAAGTTGTACTTCTTCCCCTTGGTACATTAAAAGAGTTCTATTTCAAAAATAATTTTATTTGTGTGGGGAGAAAAAGGTATAATTCTTTCACATTCATCAAATATGCCTCAAAAAGAAGAATCGATAATTTTCACCTAATATGGCTGGTATAGTACTAAGCTAGTTTCATCCATGAGACAGCTAGCTAACTATGGAGTAGTACACAATTACACAAATATCTTTTTTATAAAAAAAACACAAATAGTATCAACTTTGGTTGTAAAGAAAAATCGTTTACCTTCAAATATGTTTGGTTGATACATTTTTCTTTTTAAATATGTTTGAAAGATGATAATTTCTAAGTTAATCACTGTTGGAAAATTAATTCTCTTACGCAACTCACGATAATAGAAAAGGAAAAAAACATAACATGAATTTGAACGTAGTTTATCAAACATCTTAACTATCTCCACGAACAGATTAATCTTATTATCTAAATGGGTCAGACAAATTACAAATGTCATGAATTACGTCACGCGGTACCACTCAACCCATACTACATATTCATAAAGAACTAAGACATTTTTTTTCACTCTGCTTCTTAAAGAACTGATCACAAGCTCTCCTTTTATTTATAAGAGTTCAAATGCAACTCTAAAGTTTTCCAATTCATGTACTCAACTCTTGACTCCTCATTCATGAACCATCGATTGAGTTACTCATTCATGAATCTATTTTTTAAATTTGAGGAATTATCCCAACAATCACATTTATCTATTTTACTTTTCAATTGTTCAATTCAATTTTTCTATACCCCTCTGGTCTTCTTTAATTGGCACCAAAGAAGATGACACAAGTTTTTTAAAAAAAGTAAAATTAGTCTTGAAAATTGTATTGGAATGATAAAAATTAAATTGTGTGATGAAAATATTATAGTATTTACCATAAAGGGGAAATGACAATTTTAAAAAAGTACCCATAAATAGTATTCCCCCTGTCACAGTTTAAACTGTACACTTCACTTTATGTCACCATTCACTGTCCAACTTTGACCGCATATTTGAATAGATATAAACAACAATACTATCGTATGTGATATTGTTGGATTCGTCATAACAACTAGTTTCTCAAAAGTAAATTTTTGTTTGTCGTTATTATACGTAGTTAAATATACTAACGGTTAGACAAGTTTCTTGATGAGCTTGAAAAAAATTTCGTGCAATTTAATATGTGACGGAGGGAGTAAGTGTGTCAATATTAGAGTACCATATGTACTTTTTTAGTATAATCATGTCATCAAGTAATGTGTCAATTAAACGCAATAGAAAAAGGTACAGTAAAATATGAAGTGATAGAAAGCAATAATAGAATAAACAGAGTAAAGAGACAAGTGAATAAGAAACTAGATGTTTAGCCAGAATGATGTAGAGGGTGATGTGAATCGATGTTTAGACAAGTAAAAATGCATTGTCCTAACGAGACTGAGGCGTCGTCTTCTCGACGACTATGTTTAACTAGACGACAAGATTCATGAAACGATCAATTTTCACAATTAATGAATAGGTTTACTCATTCCTAATCGAATCTGCATACTTACTATTTAACGGTTAAAATTTTTAAACTTTAGTTACTCCCTCTGGGTTTTTTAACATATACACACTTTTTTTTGAGATAGTTTTTTAATATTGACACATTTTCATTTTTGACAAATTCTAGGTTGTTTTCATCCACACAATTTACTTTTTACTCTTCCAATGCATTCTCAACCACTAATTCTACCTTCCTAAATTCAAGTGCCAAAAATAAATGAGCCAATGTTAGTGAACCGGAGGGAGTATATATTTGAATAGATATATGAATAATAATATTTTTCATTTGAGATATTGTTAAATTCGTCGTGACATGTAGATTCTAAGTGTCAATTTTTATGTGACGTTATTGTTGGTAGTTATATTACAAACAATCATTATTACGCTCTTCGAGAAACATGTTTGACCGTTAATATCTTTACCTACGTATATTAACGGCAAATAAAAAGTTGATATTTGGAAACTACTTGTTAAGATGAACTGAACAATATCATATATGATATTATTATTTATATACTTATTCAAATATGTGGTCAAAGTTAGACACTGAATAGTTACATAAAGTAAAGTGGGTAATTTAAACTGAGACAGAGGAAGTATATATATTTATAATCAAACATATTTTTCGAACAACGTGAAAAAGGTTTTGTGAAAATTCGAGAAGCAGTTTGTTTGCAAAAACCTAGTTAGCAAATTATGATAGGTAGGTAACCTCAGTCAACCGACCGCAGAAACAGGTGTCAAGAAGGTAACAAGGTCCCATTAGATTTTGAGGGGAATTATAATATTAATTTAAAAAATAGGGGTTTGACTAATTTGCCGGGTCTAAGCTATCGGGTTACACAGACCCGTAATTAGGGGCCAGCTATGGTTTCTACAAGCACTAAGAATATGAACACAGATTTGGCTGTCTTATGTTCTGTTTACAAGGATAATCACGACTTAATCATCTGCTTAATTATTTAATTAATTAGATTTAGCTGGCCTCGAGCCAAACGTTACAGGTATGATTTGCTCTAATAATTTGGTGGTCAACATGTTCAAACCATTGTTTACGGCTTTCTAAGTTTAATTATACGCTTCTTTTTGGTCTAATCCGCATTAGTAATCGCATCAAAGATCTATTTTTTGAACATTTGCCAAAACCACGTTTGGAACAGCACAGCACAACGCAGTGCTACTGCTAATCTCTCAAAATCGAATCATATACTACAGCTGCCTTTTATGACATGCAACAAACGTATTACTCTTCCGTCACACCTTAAATTGCCCACTTCACTTTATGTCACTATTCATGGTTCAACTTTGATCACATATTTAAATGGATATATAAATAATAATATTATCATATATGATATTGTTCAATTCATCGTAACAAGTAGTTTCCAAATATCAACTTTTTATTTGTCGTTATTATACGTAGGTGAAGATATTAACGGTCTAACATGTTTCTCGAAGAGCGTAATAATAATTATTGTGTAATTTAAAGTGGGACGGAGGGAGTACCTTTGTTTTTCATTTACGTCCCGTATATATGTCTTTTACTGAAAATTGGGAATCATTTTCAATTAAATGGTACCAAAATAGCACCAACTTTAAGCAAAAAAATATTTCTTTGAGAAATTAAAGAAAATTAAGTACCTTCAAGAGACAAATTTAAAATAGAACACTTTTTTTCTTTCTATTAGTGACACGCTTTCCTTATTGGAATGTTTTTTTAGTGACATATTTTCCATTTTTGACAAAATTCTTTCAATTTCATCCACCCACTACATTTAATTTCATCCACTCATTTTTTTCACCTAAATCCAAATAACTAACTAAACCTATGATGACACTAATAGAAAAACAGAGGAAGTATAAAACCATAAATTTAGATACCATTATAAATGCATGCTCCACCTTTAATGAAACCAACTAGGCAACAAAATCAAAGCCCGTGGAAGCTTAGTGGCTATATATACTAATGAAACTTAGTACAGATCTAATGTCAGAAGGCATGCATTTTGGCGATATCTATAAATGTATATCCAAAACTTAGTGCATTAATTAGGGAAAAAGCTTCATTTTCTATTATATCATGTTTCCCAATTGAGGTTAACAAAAACGTACGGTCTTCAAAAAGAAGAGGATGCAATCGAACCCCGTCCCTTCGTTCAATTCAAACCTCGCAATTAATCATAATTATGAGTTTAATCAATAATTTAATGGTGACCAAATTGGGTGGTGCACCAATTAAGCCCCAATTGTACTAGCTAGGAGCTAAGCTTTTACCTACTTAACTTTAGTTATAAGGTTTTTTTTTTCTGTATAAGAAGATACCATTGTAAATAAATTGAAACTATCAATCTCAAGATCATATTAAAATTAAATTTACATTATATACTCCCTATGTTCCACAAAAAATTACATGTTTTCTATTTTCAGTCGTCTCAACTAAAACAATGGACATACTTGAAAAGTATTCATCAAAGTAGAAAAGATTAAATTTCTACAATGTTCTCTTAACTTTAACAACTATAAAATTGAACCCACTGTTTTTTAAAAATATTTTAAAAAAATTCACAATTATTCTTTGTCACACCAGCTCTTCTAAAACATTGATCCAAAAGCAAACATGCCAATTTATCTGGAACGGAGAAGTATATATTAAGGTGAAAACCAAATATTAAGTATATGTGCTCAAACATTGAATTTGATATGACCCGACACAAACCATTCCGACCATTCAGGTTTGGTCAGGTGGGGTTTGATCGGATCAAGGTTTGATTCCAATTAATTCACCTTTTTAAAAAATAAAATTTAAATGTGTGTATATATATATATATTTGATTTTGGATCGGTCAAAATCTATTTGATCCGCGATTACATAAATAAAATTTGACCATCCCAAATCGTCTCTCGTCATTATTGTATGGTCAGGTTGAATTTTGATCCAAACTGACACGTTTTTTATATTCTAAATATATACTCCATCCGTCTCAGCAGAATTGGCATACGTTTGTTTTTCAAAGTCAAAGTTGCCAACTTTGACCATAAATATAAATTAATATACATATAATAAACATATCATGTGATATATTGTTGAATTCATCTTAACATATATTTTCTAAATATCAGCT
>JAULKJ010000013.1:1283225-1293338 GCA_032355405.1 Rubia balearica | reverse complement strand
CGTTCTCGGCTGCTGATTTGCACCAAGGGGTTTTTGAGTTACACGATAATTTAGTCCTATTCGAGTCCGACCCCATTTTGTTGTCGGAGATTGCTAATTTATGCGAGGAGTGGTGGAAAAGGGATTTGTCCGGGAAGGAAACCCTAATCTCCCAGTCGTTGCCGTTTTTGTTATCCAGGTCATTGACTTCAAATAAGAAAGTGGATGTGCACAGAGTTTACGCCCTCCGGGAGGCGTTTGTGCTGTTTGATTTTGATGATGAAAGTATTGAGGATTTGAAGAACTTGTTAATCCGTTGCGTGGTTTCCCCAATGTATTTTAAAACCGATGAGGGGAGGAAGTTTGTTGCGTTTATGTTTGGGTTGAGTAAGCAGCTGGTGAAGGAGACATTGGCTATGATTAAGTCTCAGATACCATTTGGAAGGAAATCGATGCTGGAGGCATATGGAGAGGTTGTTTTCCGGGCATGGAAGGCGGTTGAGGGAGAGTCGAAGGATGCAATTGAGAACGAGTTCTTGCAGGGGATGATTGACAGTGCAGTCCATGCCAGCTCTAGGGAATTTGCTGCCTCGATTCGGAGGCTTTTAGGGGGTTTCGTTGTTCAAAGGACAACAAATGGGGTTGAGAAGCTTCTTTTCAGGCTTGCTGAGCCTGTCATTTTCCGGTCATTACAGGTAACATTTGATTGGTTGCTCTGCGTAAATTGCGTGTATCTTGGGTTCTGGCATGATGGCATTTACTAAAGTATCTTGAATTCTGTTAGATGTGGTAGTCACTGTTAAGATTCTGGAATGTTTTTGTGCAGGTGGCGAACTCTAATGTTCGTCTAAATGCACTGCATTTGCTTCTAGACCTGTTTCCTCTGGAAGATCCTGATGCTACAAAGGAGGCTGAGGATGCACTGCTTCAAAGACAGTTCTACCTGTTGGAGAAGCTGCTCATGGATGAGTGCCCGGATGTGAGAGTTGTGGCTGTGGAAGGTGGTTGTCGCATCCTTAATTTGTTCTGGGAGGTCATCCCTTCGGCAGCCATCACAAAGACACTGACCAAATTGTTTGATGATTTGACACATGATACGGTGACTGATGTTAGACTGTCCACTGTTAATGGGATCATCTATCTACTTGGGAATCCTCATTCTCATGAAATCCTTAAAGTTCTTTTACCTAGAATGGGGCATTTGATTATGGATGTTGCACAGTCAGTGCGTTCGGCTCTCTTGGATCTTCTTATCCTGTCCATGGATATCCGAAACTTTCAGTTTCACAAGGTATTGTTTGTTGGGAAAAAATAATTTTCTACTATGATCATCACTGGTGAATAGGGATTTGTGACTTCTAATTTCTAAATTTTCTTGATTTTATGTGCTTATATGGTGCAGGTGGTAAGGCTAGATTTATTGTTAAATGTACTTGCAAATGATCATCCACTCCTGGGTCGTAAAATCGCTAAACTTCTCATACCATCATATTTTCCACCAAGAGTAACACCCGAAGAAGCATGCAACCGGTGTATTGCTCTCATAAAACGTTCCCCTGTTGCTGGAGCTAGATTTTGTGAATTTCTAGTATCAGAAGAAGCATCATTGGGGTCACTTATGGAACTTTTTAGTGTCATTGTCAGCTTATCTTTGTCTTCTGATAAGTGTGATACTCAGTATATAGATGGTTTACTCTCTGCCGCATCACACATCTGCGATTGTTTAGTGAATGATTCATCCAAAAGAAATTCAGTGAAGGAGATTTTGGCTGGCGATAAGCTGAAGCAGCTATTTGTTGTGGCATCCACTACTCATGCAAAATCTCGTGTCTGCAGAATTGCTACAACTATTTCCCCAAACGTAGTGGGTGGTCTTCTTAAAGAATGCTTGGGCTTGATCATGAACTGCACTGGTATATGTGATGATATGAACCTCCAAAATGAAATTAGGTCTGCCCATAAGATGGTCATTTCTTGTGATTGGTTTGATCAAATGTTTGGAGCTATGGTAAAGCATCTGCAAGAAACTGCTCAGCTATGCCATGAGAGATTTGGCATACAACTACCAAAATGTGCTTATACTTCAGCGAAACGGGGAAAAATTAAATCCACCTACAGAACCTCATCAAAGTCAGACAATAGTGCAGGGAAAAGATCATCCAATACCTTGGATAATAAATTAGAGAAGAGTTATGCTGTCACAGCAGGAGTTGCCTGGCAGATAAAGGAATTGCTTTCATCAGAAACTTCAAGAAAGGCTCTTTTAACGTCCAGGAATGTCGAGGCTGCCTTTTCATCTTTGAAAGTGCTATCAGAGGTGAGCATTTTGCAATGCTTACAGTTTAGCACTATGCGTGCTTCTGTAGTATTGGCATATGCAGGTCTCGCACTGAATATGTCTCTGCGACATGCTAGCTTAAAAGATTCCAAGAAATCTAGTGGAAGGAAGAGAGACCGTGCAGATACTTCACATTCATCTCCTGAGGCAAGGGATTATATCAACTGGTGTTTATTTCACCAGCTCATTCAGTTTTTTTCATCTACCTTTTTTTAGTCTCAGACTCTCAGTTATCATTTGATTTAATATACTCGGTTAACATTTGAGTAACTCTTAATTTATTTTTGCTTTACCAGAACACGTTTGAAACAGTTATCCTGATTATATTTGATCCTTGAGTTTATAGTACCTTTGGTTAACATGACTGAGTTGTGCTGCTAGTTTAGTAGTTTGTAATGACTGATGCTAATTTACTTTTCACACTTCTTGCAAAACCTTACTTTCCAGTGGCGTTACTGACTTTGACTTTGATTTTGCAGTCCATTTCTTGGGAGACCATCTTATGCGCATCAACGGATCATTTACTTAATTGTACCGCACAATTATTTAGGACTCGGGCTTGTGAAAACTGTGGTGAAATGCTTTCAGGATTACCAGAAAATAGAGACAAACGTCATTCCTGTGTACAGAAGAATGCAGAGAATCATATCAACAAGTCAGGGCCAAGTAACACTGGTGAGAATTTCTCAAGTTTTCTTTAAATTTGTATTTTCTTTTCTATTTCAGTGACATGGATTTTCAAACCATGCCTATATGCTTTGTTTTTCTGCTTGGTTTGGGTTGGAGGTTGTGCTTGTTTACTTAGAAGTGGCCGATGATAGTTTTCCACTCAATTTTACACAGGAGGTAGCTTTAATGACCCATCAAGGATATCAAATATGTTCAAGGTGTTAACGGCAGTTCTCAAGTTCATTGTCGATGCCACTACAGTGGAAGTTGGTTATTATAATCCGGAAATGTGTTTGAATTTTGCAATCCAGTATGTAAAATTCATCATCTCCCATTTGAGAAATTGTCAAAGAAATCAGCTGGATTTCACAGAGCAAGACTTGGCTGAAATAGTCTATTGTTTGAAGAGCTCCTTCACATATGCAGCCAAGTTGCTTAGTTCATTCCTCAAAAGTTCCTCAATTGATTCCATACCATTGCCCACTGTTTGTGAACTGACGAATGATTTGCTAAACCTCATCCCTTCAGTTGAGGAATGCTTGGGATATGGACAAGCAACTCGTCTAATCGCTTCCGTAAAGCCATGGGTACCTGACTTAATATTAGCACTGGGATCCTGGCACCTGCTGAAACAGACTTCGCCTGATAGTCCGTCTGATCATTGTAAATCCCCTCTACCATTGTGGGCAACTGTTTTAGCTAAGATTGAGGTCAGTGAACTTCAAGATAATGCCTCAGATGAAGAGACTGTAAGAGCTTCCAACTCAGAGTGTTTTCCCGGGTTCAGAAAACTCATGGACATTATGGTTAAGCTGTTAAAAGCTAATCCTAAAGTACTAGATGTTGTGGGAGTGACTTTCATGAAGAGCTCACTTGTTGGTTTGGAAAGAAAGGATTTTGATCTTGTTTTCGGAATTATCCATTTTGTGTGCCAGAAGTTGGCTAGGGATGAGGACTGGTTAAATCTCAAGTTGATGTTGGAATCTGTCCAACTGATCTGTCCTAAACTAGAGATCGAAGCTAATCGATCAAGTAATACCGCGGATGAAAGGGAGATGGTGAATAGGGCCAGGACCTTGCTCGAACCTGTTTGGATGCAGCATTTCTCTGGTATGATGGAGGAGGATTGAACCTGTTTTTGTGGCGGTTCTGTTACCTTTTTCATTCCTATTTAAGTTAATCTAAAGTATTTTCGTTGTATATAATGAACCTGTTTTTGCAGTCGATGTTTAAGTTAAGAAACTATGTAAGCTTCTGAAACTGAAAGTAAAAGCATTGTTCCAGGATCCATTGTAATTTGAACTGAATTTAAGTGCAGATAAATTGAAAAGAATTGTGACTTGTGAGTAATAAAAGTAGCAGTTATTGGTTGTCTAATACTCATTACTCTCTACTCTAAAATTACTCATTCCAAAATATGAGAAATTTCACCTTAGTACTGTGAAAACCTAATGATTATGCTTTACAGTTGCAGAAAATCCTACAGGCCAATTGGGATTTGCCACAAACCATGGTCTTGATCTAGAATGTAGTTTCTTGAATTTCTGAAGCTTGCTTTCTTCATACTGGAATATCCTTCAAGTATGCAGCAATTGGCATGCCAAAGAATCCAATCAATACACTGAAAGTCCATTGAATGAAACTGAGAGGCGTCGTGTTTGCAAAGGTTCCTAGGTATTCAATGATGATGATCTGGAAGAAGACAGTTGCACTCAAAACAGCCACGAAAACTTGGTTGTCCAGAATGCCATCAAGAACATCTTTCTTCTCCATCTCCCTCGAGTTCACCTCGTTGAACACCTGCATTTCCATGGTAGTTTCGAATCAGCAATGGTAACACTTGTTTCATGGTTGAAAAGTGAAAACTTACTTGACAGAAGACAAAGGTGTTGAAAATGATGGTGTTGAGAACCAGATCAGAATTAGGACCGCGGAGGAAGAAGAAGAGTTTTCCGAAGGCCTGGAGAAAGCATATGACTAAAAACTGATATAAAGATTGGCCTAAGATATTCCTCCACATTACATTGCTGATGAAATTCCCAGTCCTTCCAACTGGAGGTCTCTTCATCAGTTCATCATTTGGAGGTTCTGTGGCCAGGGCAAGCGCCCCCAGTGTATCCATGATCATGTTCACCCACAAAAGCTGAACAGCCGTGAGCGGAGCGCTTCCTGCAAATAAAGAATTTGAGAAACAGACACCCGGTTATGTGGATCATATCGTGCCATCTTGTTCAGTCAAGACACATTTTGTTGAAAAGATTGACAAACACTCATTTATGTGAATCATAATGTTCAATCGAGACACATTTTTTCGAAAAGATTGACAAACAGACACTCACTTCTAAGAATCATATCTCGTCATATTGTTCAATCGAGACACATTTTGTCTTTAAGATTGACAAACAAATACTCAGTTTGGATCATATCTCGCCAGTGTGAGTATAGTCTAGGCCATTTTGTCAAAAAAGACGAAATATAAAAAAAAAACTTACCAGTCATACAAGCAGAGGAGAAGTTGACTATCAGTGCCACCACATTGACAGTCAGCTGGAACTGAACAAACTTCTGAATGTTAATGTAGACAGAACGACCCCATTTTGCAACTGTCACGATTGTGGAGAAATTGTCGTCCAGAATGATCACATCAGCACTCTCTTTAGCAACCTTAAAAAATGCAAGTGAAGTGTAATTAGTGACACTTTCAGCAAGCTTTACAAGAAGAATGGCTTCCAAAACACTCACTTCAGTTCCAGCAATTCCCATTGCAAGTCCTACATCTGCTTCATGGAGTGCAGGAGCATCATTCGTTCCGTCGCCAGTCACTGCAACCACTTCATTGAACGTCGTTCGCAGTTGCTTCACCAGCATATGCTTGTCGAGTGGGGAAGATCGCGCCATTACCTGCAAGAACACGAAAACAAATCTTATTTCTGCATGATTTTGTACAACCAACTAATATGTAACAGATTCCTGTCCTAAAGGCTCAGTATGTATCTGGAGTTTGGGAATGATCTCGAGCAATTCCTCCTGGCACTTTTCGCGGAAAACCGGACCTTCTATGGCCAATCCATCTTCAGTGAGAATTCCACATTCTCTAGCAATGGCTTTTGCAGTGTTAATGTTGTCACCAGTGACCATCCTAACAGTAATGCCAGCTGATCGACAAAGCGCGACAGATTCCTTAACACCAGGACGAACAGGATCCTTAATCCCCACGATTCCAATCAATGTATATCCAGTAAGAGGAATAACATCCTTCTCTGAGAATGCAGTTTCAAGATCCAAATAAGCTAGACACAATGTCCTCAACGCTTCACCAGCAAACTGATCAATCGTAGTCTTCAAGAACTCGATTGATTCTTCTCCCAAAGGTGCAACCTCGCCATTTGCATCAATCACTTTCTCACATGCATCAAGAACTATTTCTGAAGCTCCTTTTGAATGAGCCCTTAAACCGCCCTCTTCAGGGAGCGCGATCACCACACTCATCCGCTTCTTGGTGGAGTTAAAAGGCTCCACTTTAACAAGCTTCACTGCATCCCTTTCCATTACAAAATCTCCTCCCAACGACAACCCGAACTCAAGAATCGCAGTCTCAGTAGGCGTCCCCAAGATCTCGCGCTTGCCTCTCTTCCCCACCACAACTTCCCCTCCAGTGTTGTTGAAGATGGACTGCAAAAGTGTCTTAACAGCAGAAGAAGGCATTTCTGAAGCTAGGACAGAACAATCAGCTGGCTTTCCAACATCCTTAACACTCATACAAATGCAGCATTTCACAACGGTCATATGATTAGTGGTAAGAGTTCCTGTCTTATCACTACAAATAGTTGTAGCAGATCCCATTGTCTCACAGGCTGCTAAGTTCCGAACCAGGGCCTTGTCGTTCATCATCTTCTTCATCGCGAACGCGAGACTCAGAGTAACTGCTAGAGGTAAACCTTCAGGAACAGCAACAACAACAATGGTGACAGCAACAGCAAAGTACTCCAGGATCTCCAATGCATCATCCCCACACCAGCTCCAAGTACTCCCTTCGCGAATCTTCCGCGAAAACATCTTCTGAACTAAAACAGCGAAAGTAACAACAGCGAAGAACAGCCCGATCTTCCCAATGATTGTCGCCACGCCATTCAGCTTGACCTGCAACGGCGTTTCATCGTCGCCTCCTTCAGTAAGAGTGGCCATCAGCTTCCCCCACTGAGTCCTCATTCCGACAGTTGTAACCAGCATCTTACAGGATCCATCTTGCACTTTCGTCCCAGAAAGAAGGAACGGATTCTCAGAAGTGACCATAATCGGCTCGCTTTCGCCTGTCAAACTGGACTCATCGATCAAAACCGAGAATCCTGACAGAAAAAGTCCATCTGCTGGGACCTGATCTCCAATGGAGAGATGCACAATATCACCAGCGAGAAGATTGTAAATCGACATCTTCTGTCTCGAACCATTCCTCGTAACCTGAATCGATATCTTCTTCTTCTCCTTGTCCAAATCCCTGAACTGCAAAGACTGTCTGTAATCACTGGTGGCGGTTACAAACACCACTAGTAATATACTGGCAGCAATTCCAAGCCCATCATGAGCGCCCTGAGGCCATCCTTCTGTTGCAACTCCGACAAGAAACGAAACGATTGCGCAAACTCCGAGGATCATCAAAGTCATGTCCTGAAGCGCCTCCCACACGAACACCCAAAAGCTTCGTGGCACGGGCTCTGTGAACTTGTTGATTCCGAACAACTCTTCTCTTTTGCGCAGCGCTTCTTTATCCGCAGGAAGGCCATCTGTAGGTGATGTTAATAGCTTCTTCGCAATGCCAGTTGCTCCGCCATGGAAGCTCAACCTTTTTAGGTCGTGGCCTTCTATAATGGAGCCTAACTCATCGCCGCAGATCTCGAAACCGGCGGCTTCGACTTCCTTGGGTACTGAGTAATCACTTGGTTGAACGCCTGAAAATGAAACTGAATCATGTAAGATCTTTTCTTACCTCGGATAAAGACAGTAGCATCATTAGTTAGAAGTTAAAACTCACCTTGTATAAACTGAAATGCGGCTTTTGAAACTAGAACTGCAATTCTCAGTTTTTCCTGTAGTATGATAGCTCACAGGAGCAAAAAAGTTAGCAACATTTCAAAATAACACCTGAATCACGTAAACCAACCACAGAAAAATCCCTCCAAATGAAGCAACAATGTGCCTTCATTACCAAACCAAATCAAAACATGTTACGCGTTTTCTTGTTAAATCAAATAATACACGCTAAAAGCAGTTCAGATATTACACAATGACGTTATACTTGTGGCACACCAGTGGCGCAAGTAGAGCAGAAGATCCAAACTGCTCTGAAGGG
Source organism: Rubia balearica (assembly GCA_032355405.1). Taxonomy (NCBI): domain Eukaryota; kingdom Viridiplantae; phylum Streptophyta; class Magnoliopsida; order Gentianales; family Rubiaceae; genus Rubia; species Rubia balearica. The sequence continues at coordinate 1,285,005 of JAULKJ010000013.1, read as the reverse complement.
GACAAATAAAGCCTAATTGCCTAATTAAACTCGATTTGGAGGTTGTCTTGTTTTGCAGAATCATTGAAAAATTCTTCAACATCAGTCCTTCTCCAGTTGATCATTATTTACTATTCAAATTATTGTGTACTTTCTATCACGGGAAATATCCTTGGAGATCAAATCCCGCTTTTGATAGGAATCTAGATCATCAGCTAACAAAAATCATACTATTTGCAAACACAAAAACAGTTTTAAAAGATGAAATGTGATCCAAATCAAACAGTGACATAATCCCTCCATTTCTCCATCATTTCACTCTACAACTACAAGCATGATCAAGAACTACCAAAAACACAGCAACAATGGAGATTATCAAGAAGGACCTGGTTGGTTCGGCGCATCGCCGCTGCTTCATAGCGCTTTGAAAGGTTAGCAGTGAAGCGAAACCGCCGCTTGGGATTCTTGACAACCCCACAAAGATCCCGCCACCGCTGCAGCACTTCCTCCGACGAATTCTTCGGCTTCACTCCGCCGAAGTTCTCATTCAGGTACGTTTCCATCCTTCTACTTACGTTGTGGTGACCAAACTCTTACAAACATATAAATGAGTAGCACAGTGCAATGCAAGAAACGTTGCGTTCAAAAACCAGTGATATATAATGGGATGCTGAGAATTAATTGAGAGTGAAAGCTCCGGGAAAAGTCAGAAAAGATCATACGCGGTCTGGAATTAATTCCTGTTTAAAGAAAATGTCCCTTTTTTTCTTTGTCATTTTCAGAACTCGGGGCAATAAACCAGAACACGGATGAATGAGGATTCAATAAATTTCAGGAAATATTTAAGATCCGAAATTTTGGTGAGGATTGAGTAGTAGTAGTGATTTACTTGGCGGAGCTTGTCTGATTCATTTCTACGGTGCGTTTTTTACCAAACATGCGGAATTTAATACTGTTTTCTATACTAGTTTGTAACAGAAATTAGTACATCAGATTGCCAAAATTGTACTAGCTTAAGCGAAATGATTGTACCAAATTTAAGATCGTAAGACTGACGCGTTAAAAATTTCTGCGATGGTGGAACGCGGTAAAGTACCCACTTTCTTTTTCCTCTTCTAATAATTATTACATGGAAAAATCGTCTTTTCATATATTTGTAGGAATACGGAGTTTAATTAGATTAATAAAAGGTAAAATGTCTTAATTGCAATAATAAATTTTTATTATGCAACGTGTATTAGTTATAAAGTTTATAACCCGATTTATGCAACCCAAAAATTTTATCTTCATTTATTCTAATTTGCACTTTAAACCTTGGTCTTTCTATTACTTATGGAAAGATTGTCTTTCAATAGACGGACTCTTATCACATACTAGAAATTCCTTGGACGATTTATTATTGAAAAATATACACTATATAATTGAGAAAGTGCAGATATAACCCTGAGATAATTTTTAGTGCAAATATAACCCTATCTACTTAATGAAAGTGCATATGTAACCTTATAGTGACATTTCCGGCATTGACGTGAGTTTTCGGTAGTTGACCTTATCTGAAATAACAAAAAAGTTCTTGGACCAAATGTGGAATCTGAATGGACAATTTCCCCCATTTCTCTGGCTTTGTTTACTCTCCCACTGTTGCACCTAATTTACTCCACCACCACTAAGCTACTTCCTAAACCGCACACCGCCGCCCTCCACCGCCATCTCTGTTCGCCTCCCTCCAGAGTCGCTTGCACCATCTCCGCCCGCCACCCTCCACCACCGCCACCCTTTCACCATCTCCGCCCTTTCACCA
>JAULKJ010000013.1:1253411-1265932 GCA_032355405.1 Rubia balearica | reverse complement strand
GAAAAGGAGAAAGAAGTAAGGGGCAAGGGCGTCATTTCATATATTTTTTTGTCTTTCTTTTTTTAAAAATATGGGCAAAACGGTATTTCAACTTATTATGGTAGTAAAATAGTTGACTAAAAAGTCAACATGATCAAGAGTTATTTTGGCACTTTCTAAGATTGCAAGGTTATATTGGCACTTTCAACATAAAGTTAAGGTCATTTTAGCGCTTATTTTTTAAAAAATTCAAGGGCACAATCATATTTTCCTTAAAATCCGGTCATAAATCAGTTGATTGAAAAGTTAAATGAGTCAAAAGTTATTTTGACACTCTCTGAAAATTGCAAAGTTATATTGACACATTAATTCTAAAATCAGGGTTATTTTAGCAATTCACTCAAAAAATAATTATCAGTTGCGAGGTATTTGATATCGCTAATGGGCCTAAAATATATGAAATGACGTCCACCGCCTTAATTTCAACCCGATTCAGCTAAGGTATTTGATATCGGATTCGGGCAAACCAAAATACAGTAACGGCGGCGTGATACACCTCATCGCCGGTAATCGACATTTGATTGACTTTCATCGGCCCTAACGTCAGCTAATCGATCTCCGTAGCGGCGTCGTAGTTCCAGGAAGTTCCGATGGGGAAGAAACAGCACAGCAAAGACAGGATGTTCATCACGAAGACGGAGTGGGCGACGGAATGGGGCGGAGCAAAATCCAAGGAACTTCGCACTCCCTTCAAACGCCTCCCGTTCTATTGCTGCGCGTAAGTATCAATTTTTATACGCATAACGAATTAGTTCTTTATAGCGTAATAACCGAGTTAATTGAAATTGATTTTTGCAGTCTTACATTTACGCCGTTTGATGATCCTGTTTGCACCAAAGACGGAAGCGTCTTCGATATCATGTGAGGTTTTTTCTGAGTATTTCTTTTTTTTCTCAATTCAGTTAGTTCTCCGCAGTTAGCGCAGTTAGTTAATGAATGATTTCTTTTGATTAGGCATATAATGCCGTACTTAAGGAAGTACGGAAAGAATCCGGTCACTGGAGCTCCACTTAAACTAGATGATATGATTCCTCTTAAGTTCCACAAGAATGCTGAAGGTAAAGCTCTCCTGAGCTGTATTGATTTGTGCAATTTGCGCTAACTGAACTGAATTGGACTCTGTAGAATTTGTTGCTAATAGCAATTGATTTGAACTGAACCTTAGGTTAGTTGTTGGAAGAGTTTTATCCTTAGGTGTTCAGAAAGCTGATGTTACCATTTAGAGGTGATTTGTTTATAGATTGGAAAGATGCAGTCGTAACTTGTATATAGGCACAAATCTGCACGTTTCTCTCAATTTTATTCTTTTGCATGACCAAATAGGCTTTTTTTAAAGACAACAACGGTGCATCGCTTGTTTTGTTATGCAGGTGAATATCATTGTCCAGTGTTGAACAAGGTTTTTACTGAGTTTACACACATAATTGCTGTGAGGACTACAGGAAATGTCTTTTGCTATGAGGTTCGTACTAGCACTTGTATTATGTGGTTTTCTGATAATTACTGTCAAGTGTTAGCTTTCAGTGAATCTGATTAAATACTTTCTAGGCTATCAAAGAATTAAACATCAAAACTAAGAACTGGAAGGAGCTTCTCACTGATGAACCGTTTACTAGGGAAGATCTTATAACAATTCAAGTAAGTTTTGACCAGATTTCTTGTAAGTTGGTACAGAAACTTGATAGTTGATAGTGATGCATTGATTCTTATTTACATGCTTGTTTGATGCAGAATCCAAATGCACTGGATAGCAGGGTTCTTGTTGATTTTGATCATGTAAAGAATAGTTTGAAAATAGATGATGAAGGTGAATGGTTGGTTCATCATGATTGTTATTTTAGCCACTTGTATCTCAAAAGGCTACATTTGCTGATAGTTTTCTCTTTATGCAGAATTGAAAAAGATGGAGTCTGATCCATCTTATAATATAAATGTGAATGGGGACATCAAGCAGATGCTGAAAGAGCTAGGCACGGAGAAGGGTAAGGAAATAGCACAACATGGTGGTGGTGGAAACAAGGCAAGAAATGAAAGAGCTGCTGCCCTCGAGGCTATATTGGCTGCAAGGTCGCGCATAAAGGAGGATTCTAGTGATAATGCGAAGCCTAAGCAAACTTACAGTATTGTAGATGCTGCTTCTGCCTCTATTCAAGGGAGAAGTGCAACTGCTGCAAAGTCTGGCACGAGTGATAACACTGCTGCTAGAATAGCTTTGCACATGGCTGGGGAGAGGGCTCCAGTGAATGCCAAGCTGGTTAGTATATTACAATGGAGATACACACTGAATTTAATTTTCATGGATTTTCTTATATTCCATCGCTGTATTATTTCTCAGTGGACATAACGACTTTTGGTAAAACCATGCATCTACAATTTTGGTAATGGACCTCACTAAATTTATGATTTAATTTTTAGGGGTGTGAAGTCTGATGAAGTGTAGGCTTATTGAAGGTTTCTGTTCATTTTGTTTTCCTATTTATTTACCATTCTATTGAAACAATCATGCATGTATGTTTTCTGATTGTAGTCAAAACTAATGTATTAGGCAATAGTTGGACTACATGCAGTTGTGATCTTATTCATTGTGGTTAAATCGGCATATAACTTGTTAGTATCATTCATGTAGGTTAAGAGTCGTTATACCACTGGTGCTGCTTCACGGTCTTTCACTTCAACTGCCTTCGATCCTGTTACTGAGAATGAGTACGAATATGTCAAAGTTGAGAAGAATCCAAATAAGAAGGGCTATGTTCGATTACAGACAACACATGGTGATCTGAATATTGAGCTGCACTGTGATATAGCTCCAAGGGCATGTGAGAACTTCATCACCTTATGTGAACGTGGTTATTATAATGGAGTTGTTTTTCATAGAAGTATCAGGTACGTCACATTTTCCTTTTTATCATGAAACCAATTTAGGGGGATGTTCTAGGCATTTCATAATGTTATTATTTTCTATGAGATGCAGGAACTTCATGATTCAAGGTGGTGATCCCACAGGAACAGGGAGAGGGGGAGAGTCCATCTGGGGAAAGCCCTTCAAAGATGAAGTAAACTCTAAGCTGCTTCACTCTCAAAGGGGAGTTGTCAGTATGGCAAACTCTGGTCCTCACTCAAATGGTTCGCAGTTCTTCATCCTATACAAGTCTGCAAATCATTTGAATTACAAACACACTGTGTTTGGTGGAGTTGTAGGGGGTTTGACAACCCTTTCAGCAATGGAGAAGGTTCCTGTTGATGACGATGACAAGCCTCTGGTTAGCGATTCTTCTTTCAAATGCCTAACGATATATTTGTTGAAATTATTCACGGCCGTGTGCTATGATTATGCATGTTAGAGTACTTAAGATCAAAATGTGAAAGATCAGCTTTTCATCTTTTCCTTTGCAGGAAGAAATCAAGATAATTGAAGTAGAAGTGTACGTGAATCCTTATACAGAACTTGATGAAGAGGAAGAGAAAAAAATTAACGAAGAGAACAAAGTTGTGGATGAAGACCATGTTAGTTATCCAAATTAGTTAAATTTGTGGTTTCCCCCATCCCCTTCATCTTACTTTTGCATTTGGGTTTTCTCTTTTAATACCATCTAAATCTCGAGTCACTTCTTCTTTCTTATTACTGTATTCAGGATAAGATTGGCTCATGGTACAGCAATCCAGTGAGTGGGACGACAGGAAATGAGGCTTTAGGTGGTGGGGTGGGGAAGTACTTGAAAGCGAAGAATGCACATGCTGAGTCTACTACAGCTCTTGACAGCGGTCTTCCACCAGTTTCGGTGACAAAGAAAAGAAAAATAGGAGTCTCAGGAGGAGAACTTAAAGATTTTTCTTCCTGGTAGTGGCAACTATTGCAATCAGCCTTTACCCACTTGCTGAGGAGTTTGAAGCCGTTCGGTTTCTTATGCTGGTGTACATATCAATCTAAGGTATTCCTAGATTTTGGTTCGCTTATTGTAGATGTGAACAAGGAGACAGTAATCCGCATTCCATGTTTAGTCCTATTTTGCCTGCGTAAGTTTGTTGTGACATAGTTAAAATGGTCGATCGCTTCTTGAGACGTGTAGGAGCACAAATGATGAGATATATAATGGCTTGTGCTTTGGCCCAGCATGGCTGGCAGGATAGTGGTGGACACTGGAAAGCTTGTAATGTCGATTCGAATACAAGTCGGATCAATTATGCGGGTCTGTGGGTCATGGGTGGACCGAAAGTTTGTCTTACAAAGTTAGAAAAGCAGAGATGAAGGCTCCTGCTAAGCTTGTCATTCATTTCCCAGGGCCCTGGTGATGATGCCATTTTCTTTGTTGCTTCAAAGACCACCAAATTTCTTGGTTTGAGTTTCAAATTTGGCTCCTTTTCAGCCGGCATGTATTTATATTCCTACGCCACCAACTTGTGTTGGTGCTTGGTCTGAAAGTCTCTCCTTTTGGCTCACTTTCATTACAACAACTTTGTCAAGGGAATGATGACTGTTACGTGGATGTAGTTAAAAAAAAGTTACCTTAATTGGACAACAGTCCCTCGCGTCCTAAGCTTGAATTCTTTTTACTCCTGTTCCGAAACTTAAATTCTCTGTACTCCCTCTGTATTTTCAAGAGTATCATTTCACTACTGGCTAAGTCTTAGCCGAGACTTAACTGGCATTATTTATTTAGTCAAAATTAACTATAAAATTATATTGATATTTGAGTCATCATGTCGTAACTGAAACTTCACCAACGCTATCTATTTGGTCAAATTTAACTACCATATATTCATTGTATCGTGTCTTTTTAAAATATTTACTTTCTATAGTTCTTGGTAGAAGATAGCTAAAGATTTCAATGGTTATATAAAATGGTCAAATGTTAAATTGTGTCTTTTCAATTGAGAGCCAGAGAGAGCATTTGAATTTATTATAGACTCTAGTATGTGATAAAATGAAAATGAAAGGTTAATGAGCCGATTTGTTTTTTATAATAAAAAAAGATGCGTGAGACCATTAGAAAATCTCTTTGTAGTAGTGGGTGTAAAAAAAGATGTATGAGAACATTAGAAAATCTCTTTGTAGTAGTGGGTGCTATTGCTAAACAACTCCAAACGAAACAAGTTGCAATCAACTTTTCATCTACGCTGATCTTTCTTTTTTGAGGTTCCATATCATATTGTTTTAGAGATGCAGGTTAAGTTAAGCAAATTGTAGGACCAAGAAATCCATGAAAAACACCATCTAATCTTCAATTTGCATGTCTAATCAAAGACTTTTGGTTAATCAAGTATGTTTGGAAGTCTATTTTGTATGGCTGTTTGAAGATTAAATATCACTTTCGAGTCATACCAAAACAAACACTTGTAAGGAATTCTCGGGAACTTAACCGACCATTTCTACAATGACCAATTTGTCCGGTTCTTGCAGAATAAGTACATGGAACCTCAATTCCCTCGATATCTGATTACTGGCGTTTCATTACAAACAAAGGGAATTTTGAACTTATACCCATTTCTCGAAAATCAACAGCAAGAGTCCAAGCCATAGAATTTCCTCCAATCCTTAACATTATACACCACTCCTTCGGTTGTAGCTGAAATTACACTGCAGTCATTAACATATTGTTCAATAAACATGTTTGAACAATATTATACAGTAATATTATACAGTATAATAATATTATTGTTCATATATCTATTCAGTATCTGACCAAATATTAATAAAGAACAAAGTGTAAAAAAATTAAGAGTGTAATTTTATCTGATACGGAAGGATTTCACATGGCCGTATAATTCAGATAGTTTAGGTACTATTTATAGGGACTTAACTAGAGGCTGGACCCAGGAAGTAGAGGATTAGTGTTTTTGCTCATTTGAATCATTTTTGCTTTTATGTGAACTTTATCTTTAACGAAAAAGCAGATGCTCAAATTATACTCCCTCTGTTTCTCTATTATTGACACACTTTTTTTTTTGGATTGTTTCTTTTTATATTAACACACCTTGCATTTTTTTAACATTTCTTCAATTTCATCCATTCATTCTACTCTTTACGCACTACATTTAATTTCATCCACTCATTTTCTTCACATAAATCCAAACATCTAAACTTATGGTGTCACTTATAAAGAAATGGAGGGAGCACTCTTTCCCTCCCTTGCCCATATATGTGTCTCAAACTATACGGAAACAAATACTAAAAAAGTGAATAATGTTGTATAAAAAAAGAATAATATTGCCATCAAACCTTCTTGGAAAGGAGTACTTTCTGTTTCAAAGGAGTAAAAGATACAGGTTTAAATTGAAAATTAAGATTCTTACCATTTCACATGTAAAGTTACTTCTTTATGTCTAGTTTATTTATAGAAATGATACTTTTATGTGTAACAGTGGGAATATTATTCTTGCACCTGATGTTGAAAGACTCTTGTTGTGGAACACTTATTGGGACTGAAAGGGCAAACGCTATCTTTAAAATCAAGGACTAATCTTTCGTACAATGAGTTGAGACATACAAAAACCCATGCATGACACCTACGGTCTATGTTAGCCGGGTTACAAATGTGTCTCTCTCATTCTCATCTGCACGCAATTAAAGTGAAAAGTGTAATACTACCGGCCAATATTGCAATGAATCTTTTTTATGGCATTTAAGAAATATGGTTGACTGTAAATATATGCAATTACATACGTATAATAACGGTACAAAAAGGTTAATATTTAGAAACTGCGTGTTACGAAAAATCTAACAATATATCTATTCAAATATGTGGTCAACGTTGACAACTTTGACTAAATAGTGAGTGTGAAGAATTGGCGGGGACAGAGGGAGTAGTAGAAATTAAGTTTCATATTTATGTTCCTCCACTCATTTTCATTACAACCCTTGTTATACTATTAGAGTCACTTTATATTTCTGTCAAGATTATTTTAATTTCATCCACATAAATTGGGAGAAATATAAGGGTGTTGGTGGAGTTTTTCTCTGTGCAATTTGACCTGGTGCGGAGAAGGTATAGAGGCAGGAAGATGCATGTATCATGGGGGTGAGGGAAAAGTGAAGGAGAGCATGCCCTTGGGTTTAGGAGAAGAATGGAACCAAATTAGAATATAGCAGTAGTTACATGGTATGGGTTTTTGTAGAAAAGGAAAAAGTGGTGAGAATTTTGGCAGATATTGGAAAGGGAATAGGAGGCAAAGGATTGCATATAGAATGAGAAATGGGTCTCCTGTGGTGGTGCGTTTGATGATGATGATGCACGCCGGCAGCTTTTCTCGTGTCCCTTTCTCTTTTACCTCTATTATTATTTTATAAACCCATTTGTCACGCCACGCCTGCTCCACTTATTAAATTAAAGATGGATCGGATAAAAATTCCCCATGAAAAAGCTAACCCACTTGTTGATGGATGATGATGCTCTCTCTCTTTCTTCGGACAATAATTCCACGTCCAAATACACTAACACTACTATTCTACCTAGTTTTCCCATAATATCCATTTCAGTGACTCCCTTTTACTGCTAAAGTAAAAACACACTATTCTACCTAGTTTTCCCATCTGTTTTTAATGCCATAATATTCATTTCAAAAGCGCCTTCTTTTTTTTATTGCAATAGTAAATAGAAATGAAGGTGTTAATGTGCATGATCTAGTGATCTAGAAATTGGAGTTTAATTTCTAATATTGTCCACTCCCCATGTCCCTCTATTTGTGTCTTACTTTACTATTTATCAGTAAAGTTGATGCAATTTGGATTAATTTTTTTTGCAAATGTATAAATTATCGTATGATATATTATTAGATTCATTGTAACATATATTTTTAGAATATTTAATTTTAGAATATTTATTGTTATAAATAATTTAAGATATTAAAATCATCAATGAATAGTGAAAAGAAGAAGAAGTGAGACGGTGAACGAAGGGAGTAGTGAAGTACTAATGTGAAATTGAACTCTGATGAATGCATCTCGTGTTTTCCATCCTCTACCCTCGTACATCTCATGTTTTCTTTCTTAAGTTGTGTGTAACGCTAATCTAAACGAAAATCTCCACTCATTTCAATGGAGTCGTTCCATTTTTTTCCGTTCTTTGAACTCATACATCTTGTGTTTTCCTTTTCAAAATCCGTGTATGCTCATGTATGCCGTGAATAATTAATTACGATCCCATTTAAGATGAGCAGATAGCTGTAAGCTGATTGTATATATTGCCTGGTTTACTTTTTATAAGAATTGTAGGGGGGAGAGGGCCAAAAAAAAATGCTAGTGAATTCAAATTCTTTTTCCTCTCATTCCAATCCCACCTAGTACACCATATATACATTTTGCTAAAATCCAACTCCAAGATCCTCCCTATCGCCCCCTCGTCCATTTTTCATTTTCTTCTCCACTCCATTAATACAAACCAAACAACTCCATCAATGAATACCTGATCATCGTATATTCTATACGTTCTTCCGGAGCTTAAGAATCTCTTGATGTGGGTCATCGCCTGATTAAATGGATACATTGTTCCAACTTGTAAGCCTCCAATCAGGTGATCAATCTTACAACTCCAGCAGAACTTCAAGCAGCTCCAGATCTTCAAGACAAAACCATACAAACTACGTCGACGAAGAATGCTTCAACTTCTTCATGGATGAAGAAGACTTCTCTTCATCTTCTTCACGTCCCCAATACAACCCTTATCAGATCCCGACCCCGACTCCGACCGCCACCAGCACCCCGACTCCGCAGGACTTCAACTTCTCCCCGGCTCGCGACATAAACCAGGAGTTCGCCGCCTCGTTTTCCGGTAAATGGGCTTCCGACATCCTCCTCGAAACCGCCAAAGCCATCGCCGACAAGAACAGCTCCCGCGTCCAGCAGCTCATGTGGATGCTCAACGAGCTCGGCTCCCCCTACGGCGACATCGAACAGAAGCTCGCGTCGTATTTCCTCCAGGCGTTGTTCAGCCGGATGACCGAGACCGGAGAGCGATCGTATCGCGCTATCGTCACCGCGTCGGAGAAAACTTGCTCGTTCGAGACGACGAGGAAAACCGTTCTCAAGTTTCAGGAGGTTAGCCCGTGGACGAGGTTCGGGCAAGTCGCGTGTAACGGCGCCATAATGGAATCGCTTGAGGGAGAACCTAAGCTGCATATCATCGATGTTTCCAACACGTTCTGTACTCAATGGCCTACGTTGTTGGAAGCCCTAGCTACGAGGACGGACGACACGCCGCACCTGCGCCTCACCACGGTGGTCGTCAGCAAGGCGGCGGCAGGGTCAGCCGGAGGTGGAACGGCGGCAGTGCAGAGAGTGATGAAGGAGATCGGGAGTAGGATGGAGAAGTTCGCGCGGCTCATGGGGGTCCCATTTAAGTTTACCGTGATCCATCACACAGGGGATCTGTCGGAGTTGAACTTGTTGGAATTGGACGTCAAGGATGATGAGGCGCTCGCGGTGAACTGTGTCGGCGCGTTGCATTCGATTTCTACTTTGGGTAATCGTAGGGAAGTTCTGGTTTCCATTTTTAGAAGGTTGCAACCTAGGATCTTTACCGTTGTTGAGGAGGAAGCCGATCTTGATGTCGGAATCGACGGTTTCGATTTCGTCAGGGGTTTTCAGGAATGTTTGAGATGGTTTAGGGTTTACTTCGAGTCGTTGGATGATAGTTTTTCAAAGACCAGTAACGAGCGATTGATGCTGGAGAGACAAGCTGGACGCGCCATCGTTGACCTCGTGGCGTGTCCTCCCGCCGAGTCGATCGAGCGGCGTGAAACAGCCACGCGCTGGTCGAACCGGTTGCATGGGGGTGGGTTTGGGCCGATTCCGTTTAGTGATGAGGTGTGTGACGACGTACGCGCTCTGCTGAGGAGGTATAAAGAGGGGTGGTCAATGACACAGTGCCAGGAGTCTGCCGGGATATTCTTGTCGTGGAGGGATCAGCCAGTGGTTTGGGCCAGCGCGTGGAGGCCGGGATGATTAAGCTGGTGGCGCGTGCGATCTATGGCTGGCTAGCTGGTTTTGTTAGTAACGTAAATTATTTCCATTATTTAACTTCTTGTGCTTTCATTTTCATTTTTGGTTAATTATGAAGGATTTAACTGAGGCAATTCATAATTAATTTTGATTATTTGCAAGGTTGCTGATTTTTCCAGGAATGCTGTTTCATGCTTTTCTTTTTATACCTATCAAAGTCATGCATGATCACATCATTCACATACTCACCCCTTCTGATAATAATTAATTTTCTATTTACTTTTCACTCAATTTTTAGTGCAAAATGTGTTTCATCTAAAAATTAGATACTATTCCGTTTCGTTGGATGTGACACGATAAGATTAGGTGTTTGGATTAGGTGAATGAAATGAGTAGATGCAAATGAATTTAGAATGAGAAAAGTAAAATGAATGGACGAAATTAAAGGAATCTTGCCATAAGATAAAAGTGTGCCAAATTCACAAAAAAATGTGTCACATCCAATGAAACAGAGGGAATATTGTAAATTTTTATATGAGTGATGTTATGATAATGTCAAAAGTAATAAAATGAAAAATTAGCATTTTAATGGTTGAATTTAGTAGATTTGAATGATTACGTATGAAAAATTTTATAAATGGAAAAATATATTTAGAGGACGGAATAAAAAAGATAGAACAAAATTATTTTGAAATGGAAGGAATATTTAGGGGTCAAATGATTAGGATCGCTTTTTTATATTAATTTTATTTTGATACTCAATTAAGTTTTTATTTTGTTTGCTCCTTGATCCTTCGAATATGATGGAGTTTTGATATGTAACTATCAATTTTATGCTGTCAAATTGCAATCGTCTTTATAGATCACACACAATTACGTTAGGACAAAATTGATGTAACCAAAAACTCCAAGTAATCATCTTGCAATTTCCAGCAACATGTGTGGAGCTTTTGATGCGATCTTAGTTGATGCAAGAATGATGCAAATCCAACGTCTGTTTTTTAGTAATAAACGAAGTTTTAGTTGTTCTTATATGCATGTCACGATCGACGAGTAATCGATTTGGTTAAAAAAACTAAGGGCTGCAAAGAATTTGAATTCTTGTGGAGTGGGTACTAATTAGGTGATGACATCATCTTCGATGTATAGGAAATGCAAGTCATTAAGCTATATTGGGCCCACAGAATCTCAAGGCCGGCCATTTTATTAGTTTCATAGTAGAAGATGAGCTATTCTAACTTCAGTTTTGTTTGAAATAAGACGTTGTCGCAATAAATTTAAAGAGAAAAGAAAAATGTAATTTTCAGTTTCAGTTTCTTTGATATAAGTTATTTCTGTTATGTTTGAAGTAAACTGATGGTGCGCCTTTAGTGTGAACTAAAATAGAATCCACTCAACATATAGTGGACTGGCCCAACGTATTTGGGGTCAATAGCTTCGCTTTCTTTGACTTAAGATGGGACATACGAAGTTCATAGATTATTTTCTCTTATTTTCATGAAGAATATTGTCATTTCAATTATATCTAAAATAAAACAGAGTCATTGTTAGATGCAAACAGTATTTCTACGAAACAGAGAGTACTTAAGCTATAGTCAGAGAGTACTTAAGTTATAGTCAAAGAGAAAGGAGATGGTAGGGCCCACCACCACCACTAGCGGCGGCGCCACCAATCCACCACCTTCGTATGTATGCATAGACTATTCGCTTTATTTCACCTTCCACCAATCCACCACCTTCATATGTATGCATAGACTGTTCGCTGTATTTCATTTTCTTCTGCAAAATGTAAGGTGTGGTGGTGCGAAAAGAAAGAAATGGGCAGTGTTAGTGGGAACTTCTTTTTAGGATTTTTTTCATATCGTAATCTTTTGATGAGACCTTGCCCCCCTGCTTTTTTCTTACTTTATTTACATTTCCACAAAATAATTCCCCTCACTTTCTCATTCTGCAATTTAAGCCTTATGTAAAGGACCCCCGTCGTACTGGTTCCTTTGTGCTTTTCAAATATAAATTGTAGTAAAGGAGACGATCCGGGGGTTGGTGGGATGTATTGGTATATAAGATCCCATTATTTTCAACTCAACTTCACTTGACTCAAATTCTATGAACTTTACTCTGATAAAATCTATTTTCTCTATCCCACATCTATTTGCACAGTAATTATTATCATATGTTTAAAAAACTTGTTTGACCATTAATATCTTTACCTACGTATAATAACGATAAATGAAAAGGTAATATTTAAAAACTACTTGTTACGAGCGAATTCAATAATATCATTTACGATAATATTGTAATTCATATATCTATTCAAATATGCGATCAAACTTTGATATAGAATAGTGTCAGAAAAGCAAGAGTGTTCATCTATCTATTTGTAGCTGATAAACTAGTAGACGTTAGTCTATTCTAATACATTTGATGAACAGATAAACTATTGAACACCATAACGAACATGAAAAAAACCTACTATTACAAGGTGAGATAAAATCTCACATGGCTGGCTCACTGAGAGTGAGTGGGGTGAGCCTCCCCACTTGAGCTC
>JAULKJ010000013.1:1134959-1145337 GCA_032355405.1 Rubia balearica | reverse complement strand
ATAATGTTGACGTTTTATGCTTTTTGAGTGAATAATTTATACTCTTGAGGTACCATAGTTTTTTTGTTGATGGTTAATTTTTTTCTTATGTTGGTATTTTTCATTTTCCGAATGAGTTTCAGTAGATATGAGTCGATTTTTTTTTAAAAAAAAATTCTTGAGGTACCGTAGTTTTTCTTATGTTGATATTTTCTGCTTTTTTCTTCTCATTTTGATATTTTTCATATTCTCGCTGAGTTTTATGTGATAATAGTTGATGTTTGTAGTTTTGAGTGACATATGTTGATTTTTTGTAGTGTTTTTTCCCTTATTTTGAAGTTTTTCATTTTCTTGGTGAGGTTTAGGAGATATGAATTAAAGTTTTTAGTTTTTTGTTGATATTAGTTGATTTTTATAGTTTCTATTTAAAAATTGATAATTGTATATTTGTTGATATTTTTAGTTGATATTTTGTTATTTGTAGTCGACATTTTTTTAATTGTTTGTCGATTTTAATATTTTTCTATTTTATTTGTTTTTTAAAATATTTTTTGCTCCAATTTTTTTGTTGATGTTTTTAAGATTTTTCATTGATGTTCTGTTGTTTTTTTGTTGATGCGTATAATTTTTAGTTCGATGATTTTTTTTTTGCATTTTAAAAATATTTTTAAATTTTTTTTCCATTTTTTTACTTTTTTTTGCATATGGGGGAAAATGGTGGGAAAATTGGACCAAAAAGCCCCTGTAAAATATTAGTGATAGGTCCCTATAAAGTTATTGGAAATAAGTCCGCTTGAAGGTAGAATATAGCTAGAATTGCAGGAGACCATCTCAAATTTTTAGGATTAAATTATCATCGCTTATGTATTGTGATTCATTTTAAAAGTATTTATAGTTGTAGATACTATATACTAATATGACCATAGCTACATGAAATATTTTTAGTATAAAGAAAAAAGTGCATATGTACACTATATAATTCACATAAATACATATATAACCTTCCGATAATTGAAAGTGTCAATAAAATCCTATATAATAAGTGAAAGTGCAAATATAACCTTTTTAAACAACTTTTAGCTGAAATTTCATGAAAAGACATTTTTGCCCTTTTGAAAAATAAAATATCAAACAAAATAGGAAATGATGTTATTGCCCTTAACATCATTAATACTCGTACCACCGCTGGACTACTGCTGCATCATTGGCTATTGCCATGATAGATGGGGTTATATCAGCACATTATGTAAAGTGGTAGGGATAAATCAGCACATTTCAAATATTTATATGTTTATATCAGTACATTAGAAAAAAATGTAGGGTTATATCAGTACATACTATAATCCTTTTTTGTCATATTAGTACAAAATCAACGTCAAACACACGCAAACCGTCATTTCAATCTCTTCTACCGATTGTCGATGTTCCAAAGTGCTATTCTAGTTGCGAAAATGAGTTTTGGCGAGGTCGACGCACCAGACAATGAAGTGGATGTGTGGGAACCTTTCAAAAATGGTATTTTCATCTGAATATACCTTTAATTCACTAATCCCGATATTGAGTATAATTCTTTGATTTTCTTTTGCTTCTCGTCACACAAACATATATATGTTGTATTTATGGTATATAATATAAGGATTTTGATGATATTTTATTTATTTTGTTGAGTTTAGTTCAGAATGGTGATTGGGTGATTTTTGGTATTCTGTGTAGTTATTTTATTATATTCTTCGATCTGGGGTTTTTGGTGTTGACGGGTTTTGCTTTTATAATATGGGTTGATATAACCTTACAATTTTTACGAATGTGCTGATATAACCCAACAAGTTTTAGATTTGTTCTAATATAATTATATTAGTTTTCATAATGTGTTGATACAACCCTACCCGGTCCGACGATGTGTAAGGGTATAATTGTACACCAAAATTCAGCTTTTGGTCCGAGAACATTTTTGTCATTTGTGGGGGGGGTTCAACACCGGATTTCTCACTAAAGGGTTTATATAGGGTTATATTTGTATATATTCGTATTGCAAAAGTTGGCATAAGTGTTAATATAACCCTAATACACTATTTATGGAGTTGACCGATGAAAATGCCCTTTAACCTAAAACTTTTAAGTGTTTGGACATTTTTGCCCTCAGTCAACCACCTCTACTACCAAGCCACCACCACCTCCAACCAGCCACAACCACCACTTCCCGCCTAGCCACCACCTTCAGCCAGACACCACCACCACTTCCCGCCTGACCACCACCTCCGTCATCACAACCACCCCCAACTAGCCAGCACCGTCACCACTACCACCCAGCCCCTACCGCCACCACTACCACCCACCTCCTCCATCGATCCCACACAACCACAACCTACCCGAACACCACACCCCAACCCCTCCATAGCCCACCTAACCCCACCCCCAACTTCATCCACCACCGCCCCAGACATAAAATTATAGGCGCAGAAGAAGAAAGAGAGACTTGAACTCTGGCAATTTGCAGATGAATAAAGAGGGTCGCCTCAACTAATGCACGTGTGAATCTCACACCCCCTTTTACTAAGACTCGCAACGGGGACCAAATAAGATAACCATTAGAGAAGCCGAATTCGTCGGAGATGGAGATCGACGTGTGGAGCGCCGGAGTGATTGGCTTCAGGCTCGAAGAGGGGGCCTTGGGAGAGGCGGCGAAGGAGGTTCTCCCTGGGGTTTCTTTATGCACTGAACTGGGACTTGAAATGGTGACGATTAAAACAGCTATCGAAGGGCCCAAATTCGTCGGAGATGGAAATCGGCGTGTGGAACGCTGGAGCAATTGGCGTCAAGCTCAGAGAGGGGATTGTGAGAGAGATGGCAGAAGAGGGGAAATGGAGAAAATAGGGGAGGAAACAGATAAAACAAGGAATCAATGTCATTTAATATTTTTTCACTTTTTTTAAAAAAATCATAGGGGTAAGATAGTAATTTTAGTGAATTTCAACTAAAATTGATCGGAATGGGTAGTTTTGCACTTCTGTCAACTGGGTAGGGTTATATTAGCATTTTCAAGCATTGAAATGTTATATTGACATTTACATGAAGTAAGTAGAGTTATAAAGACACTTTTCTCTTACTTTTAAGATAACGTTCCATTTTTGAAAAAATATTTTCTTTTATTTATTAAAAATACTAATTATACTAGAGTTCGTCTCTTGAAAGACGGTTTTTTCATAGTCATCAAAAGATCAAGGTTTAAATTACAAATTAGAAGAAATGAAAATAAAATTTCTATTGGCTTATAAAGTCATAACTAATACACGTTGTATACTAAAGTTTTAATATTGTAATTATAAGCTTTTATATTTTTATTATACTAATTAAATTACATTTTTCTTGAGACTTTGCCAGCATACTTTATTTATTTATTTTGAAAATCAAATAATACAAAATGTGCACTTGAGACAAAAGAGAGTTTTGGTACCGACATCGATAGAAGGCAAGTAGCGACAGGTACTTGTATAGTTGTGGAATACAGCTTCGCAAGAATACAAACAATTTCATGGCAACAAAGGCCAAAAATCTCTGGCAGTAACGTACTCTCTCCCGTTCCAATTCTATTTACATTCTTATTTTTCAATTATCAAAAGATCATCTAGTAATATCTGACTGCATATTTAAATAGATACATGAATAATAATATTATTGTACTACCGTCATCTAGTAAAATGATATGTTTTTACTTTTGTAAGTCAATTGGATTAATTTTAATTATTAATATATTTATTTATGTGTGCAAAAAATCTGAAAAAATAATAATTTAAACATATATATTATGATGAATCAACAACATATAACATAATAATATTATTGAATATATAATAATATAAGTTAAAGGTTGAAGTTAGCTCAGTTTGATTTTTCAAAAGTAAAAATGTGTTATTTTTGCTAGGATGGAGGTAGTGTATGATATTCTTAAATTCGCCGTAACAAGTAATTTTTAAATATCAACTTTTTATTTTGCCCTTATTATACGTAGGTAAACATATTAAAGGCCAAATATGTTTATTTAACAATGTGATAATGATTGTTGTGCAAATAGAGTTGGGACGCAGGGAGTACACATTTTACTTATTATGTTTTATACTCCCTCCGTTACTCTATTTGTGTCGCACTTACTTTATTGAAATTTTTTTAAAATGATAATTTTCTATTTTTGACAAGATTCCTTCAATCTCATCCACTCATTCTACTTTTTACTTTCTACATTCAATTTCATCCACTCATTTTCTTCACCTAAATCTAAGAGTCTAAACCTAGTGTGCCACTTTTAGTGAAACGGAGAGAGTATAAATTAGATTCATATAATTATATAAGTTGAAATGTGTAATAAGAATTGAGTCAGGGAATAAAAATGCTTTTTTCAATTCACTAAAAATAGTAAAGCTAACATTTTGAGCCAAAATACGATACCAACCGAACCACATATCGTTTGTACCCAATGTTTTGGTAATCGATGATGTAGTACGGTAGTACCATACCATACACTTATGATGGGATGTTAAAGGTATTGAGAAAATATTACCAAGGTACGTACCGTACCATACACTTATTTTGGGACTGTAATGGTATTAAGAAAATATTACCAAGGTACATGCCGTACCACACAACTATATATGAAAAATAGAACTAACATTATGTAAACTTTGAGATTTTATTTAGTTAAGATTTAGTCATTTTTTAACATTAGAACCAATAGCAATAATTTGGAATATGTTTTGATTCCAATATGTTAGTTATTGGAAAAAGTTTAAATTATTTTTTAAAATAAGATTTTTTACAACTGATATTTTTACATTAAGTGTAACAAAAATAAATTAAAATCATAATTTTCTTTTATTTCATCTAACATACTAGTACTATAATTTTTAATGTGATGTTATCTTACTTTATTATTATGATTAGATAATATTTAATTTTCTAAAATTATGCGTATTTAATAGCATTTGTAATTTTTAATGAATAAAAAATTAATTCTCTATATTTTAAATTTGATAATATTCTACCATACCATACCGATACTAACTGAATATTTTGTATTCCGATGTATTAGTATAAGAAGTATTTCGTATGGTGTTGGTTTATTTAAATAATATACCAACATTGTTGATATGGTATATGGTATTTGTAAAAAGTGATAACTGAATCCTCCCCTAGAAAATAGTACTTCATTCTTTTCTCTATTTGTGGCACTATAGGTGTAAGTGTTTGGATTTAGTTGGAAAAATGAGTGTATGAAATTGAAAGAATTTTGCCAAAAAAGAAAAGTGTGTCATTTAAAAAAATATTCCAACAAGTCAAGTGTGTCACTAATAAAAAAACGGAGGGAGTACTCTTTTTATTTTTTGTTGCAAAATCTAGAGTCTATATATATATATATATTCTCTCAATCCAGCATTCATTATTTATTTTACTATTTAAAAACTGTTGTGCCAGGTTAAATGAATGACCGAAATAGTTATTTTTATGCTATGAACGTAAGAGTAATAATTTTAGAAAAGACGGGTTAAAATGGAATGTCCTCCCCTGGCCTCTTAACAATTGTCCCTTGTTTTATAAAAAAAAAATTAAGACCACCAATAACTTTAATTTCACACCATAATCAATTACAAATTTTATTTTTTAGAAACTAAAGAGAATACAAAAACATTTCACGTTTATCACAGGTAACTAAAGCTATTGAGGAGAGTTATGGCCGGTGTCCAAAATGAAGTCCCATAGTTGACATCGAACATTCTCCAACGAGTCCCAGGCAACGCCATATCCCTTTCCAGTTTCCAACAAAAGTCCCAATCACAAACGACAATTATTGATCGAAGTACAAAAAAGCACAAACCTTGAAAAGATCGAGCTAAAATGAAAAGAAGCATAGCTCTTCATGTTTGAGTTAATAATAACACCACAAATCAAACATTCATCGTACCAGGATTCGCTCAGATGAACTGCACCACAATGACAAACACAGATTTATTAAAACAGGCGAAAATCACAGAGATGGGATAGATGAAGAGCTCCCAAGAAGATCATCACACAGTATTGCACCACCAAGAACCCTCCTCCTGTCGGCTCTCGGGCTACTCCCTGAACTGCTGTTCGACAGAGAGACAAACGTTGATCTCTGCAAAACCCCAGTTGGGGAGCAACCGTTGCCCCATGATTCCGACATCAGATTCAGAGCAGAAGCCGTCGTGTTCTTCGGACCGCCTTCTGTACTAACCGAGGTGCTGTTCAGAACCTCCCCTAACGGCCCGCCAACCACTGAATTCCCCCAGGAACCTGGCATCCAGTTAGCCTCCTTCTGGTTATTCACCCTGAGACCCATCTGGATCGGTTCGATCGCACGGGCCAGCCTCAGGGGAGACAGGGTCGATTTATTGATCTCATGCCTCGGAGAATTTGAGGATGATGAGAAGTCTGCAGCTGCCATAGGGATGGACATTGACAGTTGTGTCCAGTCGGGATTTAGTTCCTCCACCCCGCGATTGGACTGGTCCTTGGGCCAGTTGCCGATGAAATGGCGAAGGGTATGGTGGTGGTTGGGAGGATCTTGTGTGCTGAATCCGGTCAGGTAGGGATCATCGGAGCTTTTAGGATGGTGATTCGAGCTCTTTTGGGTCGGGTTCAGGAGAGAATCCGGGGAGACTAGCCCGAACTCAGAGCCTCCGAAAAGGACTTGTTGCTTTTGGAGGGAAAATGGCGAATCCTTGGGTTTGAAATTGATGCCATCTCCCAACACTGGGACACCATGAAGATCCTGCATCCTGCAAACAGAGCAGCAGTAGTTTCGGATCATTATATTAGGACGACTACATGGATCATAGCTCGATAATTGCTATCGTGTTCGATCAAGACTTGACAAATGTTTTACGATATCTGTTGACCTAAGACAACCCTACATGGCTTCTATTACTATAACTAGAACAGTTTACCTACACGTAGAAAGCTACAGTCCAGGAATTGTATTTTACGAAATGAATCACGGAAGAGTAGCAATAGTTCAGTTTCAGTACGATAAAAACTGTCATTGAAGAAAGAAAAGCATGTAATAAGTAAAAAAACTGTTCACCTGCTCATGAGATGGTTGCTGGAAGCATTATTCTTGAACTGGTGCTGAACAGCACCGAGGCTGTTGGAGGGGCTGTTGCCGGACATCATCGATGCCATTGAAGATGAAGCAATCGATGCCATTGCTGCCTTCGTGGCAGCAGCGGATCCGGGGACAACAGGTTGGCCATTCTGGCTTTCCACAGGCTTTCTTGAACGATGACGGCCTCTGTTGATGTGCCTTTCACAGTACTTTTGGTCTGGAACAGCATCTCTCGAGCACCGCCATTTCTTTCCATCAGTCCGACGGCACCTCCCTGGCTCGGGATCAGTGCTTCCGGAGAAACCTAGATGGAAAGAACCCCATCCCACTGCAAACAACAATGTGCATTTCCAAGTAAATCACCAGATTATCGAGAAACAGATGAAAAACAACAGTGTATCATCTTTATCTCATAAGTTCATACAACATAACTTTAGCTAATGTTTTGGACTATAGTTACAAGTAAAGGATACTCAACTTAATAGCTAGACAAAAAATTCAAGACTACTCTAAGATAATTTGACAGGTAGGCCAATGTTTCTAATAGCTCTCAGAGAATCAAGAGCACATTTTGATCAAAACAAAACAACTCAGCCTAGTTGATCAGCTATATGAACCATATCTCGTCTCTCGTCACCATGTAAACAGTCAAACAGTTTTTGATCAAGAATCCGGGGTGATTATATAAAGAAATTTTGAAGCCGCTATACGAAAGCACAACATACATGGATTGGAGCCATAAGATCCAGAGGAAAAGCTAGAAAAAGCATAGGGATTGAACGATTTCCTCAGAGGGATGAGCAGGTGTGAAGGAACTGGCACATTAGCCATAATGTGCTTGTAGATCAAAGCCTGATGCTCCAACTCCATCCACTGAGAGGGAGTAAAAGGACCTCTAAACCTTGTAAACGCCTTTTCACTTGACTTTTCCGTTCCATAACCTGAACAAAAATCACCAAAAATCCTTAACAAGGTGACCAGAGATTTTTTTTGGAAATGATGCCAAACAATTGAACACCAAATGTAATCTCAATTAATGAGGGGACACAATTGAAGAGCAGTAACTATCGTCTCCATTATTTTTTTTTGCAAAACTACATCCTATTTTAGGAAAGACGGGGATATTTGCCTACCCAAAAATAATATCAGCCAAAATAGTTAAATTTTAAGAAAAGAAAGATGGAGAAAAGAATCCTTCCTTTTTCATGACAAGACACGGGAATAATACCAAATCAAATTTCATAAAAAGACCCAAGACCACTTCTAACATCATTATCGAAACTAAACCATCTTTCAGTCCAATTAACGTCAACCAAATCGCACATCTCAAAACACACACAGAGCGAAAGATGAAAACAATACCCGAAGATGCACTTCTCGGGGAAAACGGGTCGGGTGGGGCGAGGAAAAACGGGAAAGCAGAGGTCTTAGGCACATCTTCATCGCCATAAACATGAGCTTGAGACTGAGATTGAGACTGAGAAGAGAAGCTGATCATCGTCTGTCCATTGTTCCCCGAAAGCCCAGAGCCAGATCTCAGCAAACCATGACTCTGACCCTGAGAAAACAAGCTGAACTCATCAGACTTTGCCGCTTTCGCAACCCGCCAGCCCTCCTGACCCGACCCAGATCTCTGGGTTTTGAGCAGCCCAGATCCCTGCCCCCTCCGACCACCACCTTCGCCCAGAATCTCCGCCCCGAAATCCATCCTCAAAAACAGCAAACCTACGCACTAGAAGTAGAGCGCCATTGGAGCATATCATATCAGGAGAAGCCCGAGTGTGAAGTGGAGTGAGATTCAGCTCAGAATGAGCTAGAAAAGAAAATGGCGAGCGTCATTTATTTATAATTACACATAGAGTTTGTGAAGATATAAATAGTGCGTTAATGGCGACTGAAATGAAGGGATGGATGGGGAGGAAAGGAGCACAAGGGAGAAGAGATGGGGTCCTTTCTGTGTGGAGAAGACAAAGATAATAACAGTAAGAATATAACAAAAATAAAACAAAATAGGTATTGTGATGTTACCCCATTTTTATCTACTTTTGTCTCGTCGTGGGGGGTGGACTCATCCAGGTTTAATTACCTCGAGGCCTTTGTTGTTAAGCTTCTCAACATGGAAAATTACAATTACAATTACAATTACAACGAAGAATTAAGATTTAACTGTAGCAATCTATCAGTGGCGTATTAATAATTTATCATTGTATCCCTAAATATTGAGACCATGTAAAATGGTAAACCCGCTCCGAGCTCACTTTTACGATTTCAATTCATTAAATAATTAAAAAAATTTCACCTCAGTAATTGAATCTGCAACTAAATTAACTCATTTTCTCCCACAATGGTTGAGCCCACTTTAAAACCAATTCATGGACTCCACTTAATTTTTTTGATTTTACTCAATAATTTTACATTTTACATTTAATATAAATAAAGTTACCTAACAAAATAAATTTAAATGTAAAATTTAACACTCCCTCCGCCCCAACTTAAATTGCCCACATACTTTGTGATACTATTCTATATCAAAGTTTGACCACATATTTGAATATATATATCTAAGAAATAATACTATCGTATGTGATATTGTTGAATTCGTCGCAACAAGTAGTTTCTAAAAAGTAACATTTTATTTACCGTTATTATACTAATTAAACATATTAACGGTCAAACATGTGACTCGAACAATGTGCAATAATTGAGGGGTAATTTAAACTGGGACGGGGGAGTAATACATTTGTAATTTTTAATTTCATTTCATTTTGTAAAAAATAGTTTTTGAAATTAATTTAATTTTATGGACCATAATTAAAAAGAACCATATATATTTTTAAAGGATGTAATTTTAATTTTTAAAAACGACAAAATTTAATTTAGATTTTGAAAAGTAAAATAGATTTTTTAAAGAATTTTTAAAGAATTTTTTTCAGTTCTTACGATTTTTCAGATTTTTTAAAAGTTTAAAAATAAATTGGTTGGGACACGTGGTATCACCAGATTGGGCCACGTGTCACAATCCAGATTTTTTAAAAAATAAGGAGGGGGCAGTGGTGCCACGTGACCCAATCATAGGGTGCAACGTGGCATTCTAGGTAAAAAAAAGTTCATGGCAGCCAGGGCCCATGCACGTGGGTGCTGCAGTTTTTGGCAGACCTGGCCACGGGCACTGTCAGTGATCCGGACCAGATGCAGCCTGCTTTGAGCTCTTCATTGTGGGGGGGTCTCCATTGTACATGGCCTGAAGGCTGCTTGTTTTTTTTTAAATAATATCTACTCCCT
>JAULKJ010000013.1:1041519-1052642 GCA_032355405.1 Rubia balearica | reverse complement strand
GTACATTTAAATCTGATTTCTTTTTTCTTCAAATGTCACTTGCAAAATAAGGAATCTGTTGGAGTTGAGTAAAAAAAAAGAAGGGAAGATTGATTCTCATTCCCTATTTTAGAGAAACTTTTAGGGAAGCTGTTGGACATGCTCTAAGAGCATCCACAATGATAGTGAATTTAAGGAGCATTTCTTAAGTGGCACATCATAAATTTTGATAAAAGTATATAAAAATAAATACCAACAATGGTAGTGGATCTAAGAGCATCCACAATGGTACCTCTTTAAACTCACTTTTCTTAATAAGGAGCACTCCTTATTTAAGGAGTACAATTGTGAAGCTTTAAGAACCACTCTTTCATAGGGAGTTGCTCCTTAGTTAAGGAGTTAATATCTCTTTCTTTATGCAAATACAACCAATCAATGGATGCAATTTAATATGAATTGTTTTATATTTTAATTAATTATAATTTAAAGTTAAAGGAAGTGCTTAAGAAGTGCTCCTTAAAGTCCACTACCATTTTTGATAGTTTATTCTTACATAGTTTTTATCAAAATTCATGATGTGACACTTAAGAAGTGCTCCTTAAATCCACTACCATTGTGGATGCTCTAAGGAGCACTTCGTAGGCATTTATTTTTATTTTTAAATTATAATTAATTAAAAATATAAAACAAGTCATGTTAAATGACATTCATTGATTGGTTGAAATTTGCACAAAGAAAAATGTACCAACTCCTTAACTAAGAAGCAACTCCTTATTAAGGAGTGCTTCTTAAAAACTCACAATGGTACTCCTTAAATAAGAAATGCTCCTTATTATGAAAAGTAGGTTTAATGAGTTACCATTGTGAATGCTCTAAGGATATTACTCAGTAAAATTCATCAAATTTTAATTTTTTATACTCCCTTTATTTCTCGATTTGTGACACCACAGTTATATGTGTTTGGATTTATATGAAGGAAATGTGTGGATGAAATTGAATGTAGAAAGTAAAAAGTAGAATGAGTGAATGAAATTGAATGAATCTTGCCAAAAATAAAAAGTGTGCCATTTAAAAAGAAACATTCCAATAAGGTAAGTGTGCGACAAATAGAAAAATTGAGGGAGCATTTAAACAAATATACACGAATTCTTATTGCAGATCGACTAATCGTTAAATGGATCATTTTTATTAGAGAAATGTGTGTTTTAACCCTATGTGTTTGGTCAAAAGTGCAGAAATGACTTTGTAACATGTGAAAGTACAAAAATAATCCCAAATTTTGTTAACCGAAATGTCAACTAACATATTGGCCTGAAATATATAAAATGACCATTATACCCTTTAATTGAAAAATAAAAAATAAAATAAAAATAGAAAAGACACTCATATCCAACCCTCTTCTTCTTTCCCTTTTCTTCTTCTTTCTTCTTGAAAATTCCCCCTTTTCTTCTTCCAGCAAGCGAAGTCATACATTTTCTTCCCTTTCTCCATCAGTTCTTCATACGGGAGATCGAACTCTCCCAAAGTGTAGATCTTTCCGCCGATCATGGCGACGGTGGTGTTCTCCAGGCCAAACCCGTTCCCGACAACTGTACCCTAACACCAGGATGCACTCGGATGTGAAATCCAAACCAGGTCATGGGTTCCTCATCTACCCTAACCACATCCGAACCCAACCACGTGGTGAAATCCGAACCCGGCCACTTGGTGAAATCCGAACCTCGCGATGGTGGGTGCAGGCGGCGGTGCGGTCGAACTCCGGTGGGCAGTCAAACTCCGGTGGAAGATTTGGGTAATTTAGAATTGGGTATAGGTAGGATTTCATTGTTGTTGTAGCAAGGTGGGATTCGAGACAGGTAGGATTTGAGTTGCACGGAGTGGGTTGGTGGGATTCATTGATGCTTTCGAGTTGTACAAAGTGGGTTGGTTGAATGTTTATGAGATGTGGGTGTACGGTGAAAGCCCAGATGGTGTTCAATGAAATGCCTGAGAGGAATGTGATTTCTTGGATTGCTTTGTTGATGGGGTTTATCAAATGAGGTGACATGGGATCTGCCCGAGGTATTTTTGATAGGATGCCTATGAGGAATGTTGCTTCTTGGACTGAGATTATTATTGATGGCTGCACGCAGGTGAGTCGGGTCTGGTGAAGCTTTTGAGTTGTTCCAGGATATGGCTCAGCGGCGGCTAGTTTAGTTTGCGGCGAAGAAGAATTTTAGAGAAGGGAGGGTGATAGGTTTTTAGTTTTAATGTTAGGGATATTTTTGTCTTTTCAATTTAGGTCATTGTCTGAATTACATTAGTCAATATCGAAATAGTGTAATTTGGGTATATCTACACTATTGCTTAAAATCTAGGGTCATTTTTGCACTTTCACATTTTACAGGGGTATTTCGGCACTTTCTGAATTTAATAGATTATTTTTGCACTTTTCCCTTTTTATTATTAGTATGACTAATAAGGTGATTTGATATTTATTTTATTTATTGCATTGAGTGTAATTATAAAAATCTTTTAAAATAAATCATAGCATGTAGATAACCTTAAAAATATAAAAAATATATATTTTTAAAATAATTAATTAATTGTTAGTCGGTATAAAAGAAATAGTCTTTCTCTTGAAAGACGATCTTTCCATAAACCATGAAAATACCAAGGTTTAAAGTGCAAATTAGAATAAATGAAGATAAAATTTTCGGTTTGCATGAATCGATTTATAAATTTTATAACTATTTCACGTCGCATAATAAATTTTTCATATTACAATTAACTAACATATTTTATCTTTTATTATTCTAATTAAATCATGACTTTCCATAAACCTTGGAAAGATGGTATTTTTCAAGATTTTGCGAAACCTTCTCAAAAATATGTAATTATAATCAATAAATGATGAGAACGTCTCATTTCTTACCTCCCAACGAATATACAATTATGACATACGAGTATATTGTTTATTTACCTTTTAAAATTAAATTTATATTTATTTCGCCGTCTTTCGTTAAGTCATGGAAAGATCAAGATTTAAAGTGTAAATTAGAAAAAACTGAAGATAAATTTTTTAGGTTACATGAATCGGGTTATAAACTTTATAACTACTAAACGTTGCATACTAAAATTTTAATATTGCAACTAAGACCTTTTTACCTTTTATTATAGAAAGACGGTTTTTCTCAAAACTTTGCCTTATAAAATATATTTTAAACAGATTTTTATGATAAATGATTAGATTCAGTTTAATAATTATTTTAATATTAATTTTTACAAACATTTGTCACGTATAATTGAGTAAGATGTTAACCGTTTAACACGTATTTTAAAATTACAAAAATATATGTGAGTTTAAGTTGAAAGTAGTAGTAGTAATAAATAATAGAGAAAATTAGTTTTTAACCTTTTTTTTTTTACGAAATTATTGAAATGATCTTTTAAAATTTGAAAGTGCAAAAATAACCCTAAACTTCATTGACCAAAATATCAACAGGCAAATTGGCTGAAAATTGGTGAAAAGTAAAAAATTCAAATTCAAAATAAATATATGAAAAAACAAGTTTGGCCATTTCCCCTTCTTCCCCCAAGACCCTACCCACAACCTCTTCTTTCACCCAAGCTGATCTGGGCACAACTGAGGAAATGATGGACAACGACGGATCTGGGCGTGGCTGGGTGGGTCTAGGCACGACTGAGGGAAGGTCTGGCAGCGGCGCGGTGTGGCTGGGCTGAGGAAGGCGGCGGGTAAGCACGGGGCAGTGGTGGTTTGGCTGAGGGAATGCGGTGGGTCTGGAGATGGACGGGGAAGGTGGTGCTGGAGATGGACAGGAAAGGTGGTGCTGCAGCGGGGCGGGGCTGAGGGAAGGTGGTGGGTCTAGAGATGGGCGGGGAAGGAGGCGGAGTGGCAGTGGCGCTCTGGAGATGGGGGGACTATGTTGGAGGTGCGGTGGCGCTCGATGGCGGTGGCGGCTAGCGGTGGCAGCGGTGATCAGTGACGGCGGTTGGCGACGGTGCCCAAGGTTTAGGGTGTTGAATATGATGAAAAAGAAGTGGTTATAGGTATAATGGTCATTAGAATTTTGGTTTTAAAGTTAAGGGTATTTTTGTTTTGTTTTTATGTTTTGGACAATGTGTGAATTCCTTTAGTCAGCACCGGAATAGTGCAATTTGGGTATATATGAACCATTGCTAAAAAATTAGGGCTAGTTTAACACTTTCATATTTTATATGGTTATTTCTGCACTTTCAAAATTTAATAGGCTTGCTTATTCAATTTATATTAAGCAGTACCAGTGCATTATTTTTTTTTGAAATTGTACCTGTACATTGTTTAATTCTTTTGATTTGGTTGCAATTTCGTGGTTGTATCCTACTTACACTTTCTATACCCGTATTTGGCCTAGACGCGGTTGTAATAAATTGATTTGCTTTTAAAAATTAAAATATAAATAATTTATTTTTTAGGTAGAGACACCAAAATTTATTTTCATAAATATATCTATTGCTACCAAATCATATAATTTTATAACTATTTAATTTTTCACTCTCTGATGCACTTATAAAATTCTTTATTTTTAAATTTTAAGTTCTCTCTGTCCCAACTGTATTTTCACATGTTGAGTTTTGCAAGTTGACCAAAGTTATTTTTAACCGTTGATATCTTTACTTGTGTACATTTTAATTGATGCACTTTCAAACTTTTTAGATAAAATTGTTCATTAAAGACAAGTTGTATTTAATGAAAAGAATTTGGAAATAAGGTATTTTTGTTAGTGAAAATCTGACATGGCAAGTTGATTTGGAAAAGTTAGGAGATGCCACATGACCAAAAACTTGATGCTTTAGTTATTATTCATTAAAATATTAGGATTACTTCTTTTTTTACATGTTGTGTCCTACATTTAAATTGAAAACAAATAATTTTATTTAAAATTTTAAAGTTTGGGAAAATTTTGGGAAAATTCGTCTTTCCATATGCATATGAAAAATGGGGTTTAATTAGAATTATAGAATGGTAAAATATTTTAATTGCAATATTAAAAATTTATTATGCAACATACAATAGTTATAAGTTTATGACCCAATTAATGCAAGTTGAAAATTTTATCTTGATTTATTCTAATTTGCAGTTTAAACTTTGGTCTTTCCATTATTTTTTGGAAAAGCCGTCTTTCAAGAGACAAACTCAAGTTTGGGAAAATTTTGGGAAAACTCGTCTTTCCATAGAAATGTGGAAAGATAGGGTTGAATTAAAATTATAGAAAGAAAAAATATTTTAATTGCAATATTAAAAATTTATTACGCAACGTACAATAGTTGTACTCCCCCTGTCCCAATTCAAGCTGCACACTTTGACTTTTATCAGTTGACTCAAAAAATATTTGATCATTAATATCTTTTATTAAGTATAATTAAAACTTGTAGAAAGTTGATATTCTGAAAATATATGTTATAACGAATCTAATAAGGTATCATTCAATAATATTTATACTTATACACCTATTCAATTTTGAGGTCAAAGTTAAGAAGTTTTGACTAAATGAATAGTTAAATTGCAGCTTGAATTGGGACAGAGGGAGTATTCTTAATTGTTTAAAAATAATAATAAGTCTAAATTAAATTAAACTTAACTAAATTAAAATTTACTAATTGAACTGTAATTTAGTTGAAAAAAGATACTACTTATATGACATTTTCCTTATTTATTTCACCTTTAAATTCAATACAAATCAAATTCATCTTAAAGTTACGTACTTAGGATATCTAGTCATATGTATATTACGACTAAAGTGATAACACAGTCAGCTACAGCCTACAACTCTCATTAGACATGAGAGTAACTAAAACTAGGGATGTTTATGGGGCGGGGCGGGTTATCTGCCCCGACCCAAATTGATTCAAACTTTTGGGACAAATGAGTCGGGTGGATTGAATCAAAATTCTCACAGTTTAGAGTAAGGTCGGGTCAGACTGGGTCATGGGTCGACCCAAATCGAGCCAAATTGTATAAAAAATAGTAACTTTTTAATAATTTATTTAAATAAAATATATTATTTTTAAGTGTAATAATATTTAAATAAGAAATAAAATTATGATTTTATTTTTATATGATTTAAAATAGGAATATTTAATTTTATATTATTCACTTAATAAAGAAAATACAATTATTTTCATTTTACTTAGTTAGAATACTTTTAATATTTCGTTTAAAAAATATAATTTTACTAAAATTTATTTGTACAATAATGAATATATATTTCATATTTTAATAAACATATTATTTATAATTAATAGTATTTTTGCAAAATTATTTTTAGTTTTATAAAAAAATTAAGAATGTTAAAATTGTTTATGAATTAAATTAATGGTGGGTATGTTGTATTAAATTTTTAAAAATATTTTTTTCAAGAAAATGGAATAAAATTGGAAATGGGTCAAAGCGGGTCAATTTGGATCAGAATCTGACCCAACCCATTTTGAATCAACCCACATTGACCCAAATGGAACATTGACTCGGCCCGATCCATATGGACCGGATCGGGTCGGGTCGGACAATTTGAACACGAAACAACATTTAGAAGTATTTCAAATAGAATGTTGATATATTGCGTAAAAATATTAACATAGAACTCGTTTTATGTTCCAATGATTGCCAGAATTTGTTAGAATATACATTTTTTTATAAAGAAAAAGAGTAAACACAATTATTGATGGCTATATGTTTTTCTTGAAATTATTAACATCCACCAACTTGATATGATAGTGATCGGCCAATATATATACTCCCTCCGGTCCTCTAATTATGACCTCATTTTTTCTCACATTTTTTCAATTTATATTTGACCACCGATAACTTTGATTGCTTACAATAATGAATTATAAAATTTTACGTTTTAAAAACTAAATGTTACGGACAATTCAAAGACATCTCATATGATATATGTTATTGTATATAACAAAAGTTATCAATGGTCAAATATGCCATAAAAATTTCTGTGGTAAAAAAGGGTCAGAGAAGCGGAGAGGAGTACACACAGCATGAAATGCGCACAGGCACAATAGTAGTTGTTGCATAACTTGACTTGCATGTGAGGAAGTCAAGCTATGTTCGGAGTCGTTGATTTGTTTGCTTCATTATTATATTACATTTTATTATTATATTATTTTAAAAAGAACAATAGTTTTGTATTACATTAGATTAGAAGTTGGGTCGATCATCAGGAGTTTGGTAGCAAAGGAAAATAATGATTGAAAATAATAATAAAATGATTGGATAATTATATTTAATAAGAGAGACTAGAATTTTGGTCTTTAATTCCATGTTCTTGGTTGACTACACTTACATGTGCTTGAGAATGTGGTTGCGGTTTCTTATCTTCTTTCTTTCTTTTGGACTGAGAGGCTCTTCCATCTTCAGCGATTCCGAGTTTGTTTAATTGTATTAGCTTTAGGGTGCATAATGGCCACTATTGAATTCCATCTCAGATTTTGCTATCATATAGCTACTAGAATAATGAGATTTTATGCTGATATCAATTATTTATTTTATATAATTCACTATCTTACATATTAATTATTTATGTTTAATACTCCTCTCACATGCTGAAAATACTCGAACAAGTGTTAGCCTATTAGGAAAAACCGTCTCTCCCATCTTGCCGCATCCCTTTTTCTTCAATCTTTTTCCCCCATCTTCCCATTAGGGGAGATGAAGAATAATAGTTTATTTTAATTTATATTTTGTTATTCAATAAGTGTGAGATTTGTCTTCACCGATTAGTTTTGTTTTTCGACCTGATCGATTAGATCATTGTGTTCATGATGTGATAGCTCGATTTAGTTGTTCACGTTGATCTATTGTTCTCGATCTGCTTGTGTTAGATCGTGTGTTCGTAATTTGATTTGTGATTTTATTTTTGTGTTTCTATTAATTTGGATACGCCAGATCTGTATTTTTCAAGGTGCTTACAGTTTAGACAACATAGATCGTGGTTGGATCAAGTGGTGTTAAATTTGTAGAAGATCCCTGTTTGGCTCAGTGATATTGATGCGTGATACGCTCCTTTCTACCAAGTGGTCATGATTTTCGCAGACCAATTGTTTGAAGTTAGGAGATAACATGGGATACTTTTTGTAATTTTTAAAACTTTATTTTGTTCCTTGTCTCACTATATGTTATGGTGAAACAGTCTCATATGATTATTTCTCTTTAGTTATTGCTAGAGGTTAGTTAGGTTGGATGTCAATTTCACTCATTGTAATCGCCGCTGGGCATTTTTCCCAACATTTTGGAATGATTGATTTTTCAAAAAAAAAAAAACTCGGAACTTCCTATGATCAAGGAAATAATATATATGGAAGAGACAATTATAAAGAAGAAGTTAATAACTTAATGCTCTCTTGCAAGCTCATGATTGATTACGAACGAGCAGCTTTGCCCGTAAGTTCTTAAAACAAGAATGGCCAACAACTTTGGTAATGAAATAGCAATTTGATCAATGGATTTGACATGTTGAACAATAAATTCACTAGTTTGAACTTGCTCACGAATAAACTGATAGTCAATCTTGATGTGTTTCGACTGTTGATGGAATAAGGGATTTGCAGTGAGGAAAGTACCTTTGAGGTTATCATAAAGAAGAATAGGCGGACCCAGAGAGGGTGCAATCATCCCCTTCAGAAGCCATTGAAACTAAATAAGTCCAGCAGATGCACATATAATGGCTCGGTATTCAGTTTCTGTGCTAGAATGGACAACGAATTTCTGCTTCTGAGAAGAACAACTCACCAAGTTTCCCCATCAGGATCTGAGGTCCGACCAGCATCAGTAAAGCAAACAAGGTGAGAGTACCGGGATTGACGAAACTATAAGCCAGTATCAAAAGACCCCTTAAGATAACACAAGATTTATTTTAGTGCAACCCAATGATGCTCAAAAATGAATTGACAAACCCAGTCAATGGAGTAAGCATTTTTAGGATAGGTGATAGTGACATACTGTAAAGCACCCACAATGTTGCATTAAAGATGCAAGTCCGCAAACAGATCACCACCCAAGGTTAATTGCTACCCTGGAACGGTCGGTGAGGCAATGGGCTTGCTCCCATCATTTTACTACGACCAAGGAGATATAGTATGTATATCCGCTAGGAGAGAAGAAGACATGAGGAACTGCGATGAACTTCAATCCCAATGAAAAATGGAAAGCTTTCAAATCCTTCAAGGAGAACACAGAGTTGAGATTTTAACAAAGTTATCAACCAAAGAAGAATTGGAGCCAGTAATAATGAGTTTATCCATATAGACGAGCATATATACAACATCAGAACCATGGTGCTTGCTGAAGAGAGATGTGTTAGAAAAACATTGCTTGAATCCATGACTAAACAAAGCTTGGTGCAATTTATGAAACCATGCATGTGGAGTTTGTTTAAGGCAATAGAGAGTGTTCTTAAGATTTCACACATAGGAAATGTCTACCCCAAATCACCATTGAGGAGCACATTGTCAATGTCTACCTGGTAGAGTGGCTAATTCCGAGTGACATCAACACTCAACACCAAACGAATGGTAGTAGGCTTGAAGTATGGGCTGGATGTGTCAAAATAATCAACACCCTTCTCCTGATTGAAGTCTTTTGCCATCACTCGTGTTTTATAGTGCTCAACAGAGCCATATGGTTTCTTCTTTATCCTAAAAAATCCACTTACAACCCAAACCATTAGAAGTAAGGGGCCTAGGAACTAAGTACCATGTTTATAAACCATTAAGGTATCAAACTCTAACTACATAGCATGTTGTCAATTGGGGTTCTTTGTGTCTTGTAAAAATATTTTGGTTTCAATTTCAGAAGAATCAAAAGAAAAATAATACTTAGTAGTAGTAAAAGATTTAGGTTTAAGAGAAGGAGTAGATACTTGAGTGATCATACTACGTTCAGAGTTGGTTGAGGGCCGGAAATGCGATGGAGCATGTTGATAGGAGCTGACACTTGAAGCACCTAGTTGAGTTTTCATCTGTTTTATTGATGAATAAATGTTTCACTACTACAAATTATGGCCATCGTAAAACTTTTCTCACAACACTTATTAAAATATTACAATAATTTATAAATTGTTACTTACAATAATATTTAGTAGTTTTGCTAGATCTAATGCAACATCATCCAAGGTAATACTTGTAAAAAAGTTGCAATAGGTTCAACTTAGTGTTATTAGCACATAAAGCAACACTTTCAAAATGTTACATTAGTATTAGTTTGTAGTAGTGTTTCCATGTTAATAATATAGTTTTTTTTACAAAGAGTTCTTTTCTGATCATGTTGTAATTCATTAGCTACTATCATTTTTTAGGTTGGATTTTTTTCTTTTCATTTTAATAGATTTCTAAAAGTTCTAAATTGGGAGTGTCTCTTGTTAGACCGCTGAACGATTAGATCAATCATAGAAAACTCGTTCATATAACTTTATTTATATTTCGAGATATATATTTAAAATGAAACAAACAACAAATCATCACAATAGTTATACTCCCTGCGTCCCAACAAAAATGACATATTTTTTTACGGTTTTCAATGATCATGTTTAACCGCCAATATCTCTAACTATATACGAAAATTCCGCATAAAAAATTGATATTAAGATGAATCTAACAATATCTCGCTTGATATTTTTATTATATATGTATTGATTATTATTTATGGTCAAAATTTACAAAATTTGACTTGAAAAAAAGTAAATATATCATTTTTGCTGAAAATACATATCCCCAGTAAATAAATGATATAGTAATTCCCTCTCCTATATTTATGGAATTGTAACTACCCATTACGATCACTACAACATGCAAATTTATCAGTACTATGATTTACGTGGGATACCATTCTTACCGTACCGCCCAGATACGGTATAATTTGCGACAAGCATATATCTTAGATGAGATTTAACTTAAAATCATGTCTTCCAAAATTATTTAAGTTTGGATCCTGAGATTCTAACCTGTAAATTCACCAATCCAAATTTGCTAGCCCGTTAATCCACCTTGATTATCCCCCTAACCTTTTCTTCGCAAGACAGATAAAAGTCGGGGAGTCCGTCTCTTGAAAGACGGTATTTCCATAAATCATGGAAAGACCAAGGTTTAAAGTGTAAATT
>JAULKJ010000013.1:1011023-1033444 GCA_032355405.1 Rubia balearica | reverse complement strand
CGATCTGATATATTTTGTGACAACCAATGTTAATGCATGGTGTTGTCTCACGTAAATGAGTGAGATTCTTCAATGACTCACACAACAAAGTGGGGGTGAGTCTCTAACTTTAACTCACACCAACATGGTGTATAGGGATAGAGAAGAGAACCCATTATAATGCAAGTCGGGGGCTCCTCGTTGGGCACATTATCTAGGCCACTTGGGCAAGCCCAAATGGTTATGCAATACTAGATTTGATTGTCTCATCAATTTATTTATTTTTTGGTGATTTTTTTTTATAAAACTTGATTGACTTCCAATCTGTTTTTTCAAAGATAGTATAAGATAAATTCAAGAAAAAAAGTCTAAACAACAGACATCATGCAATTTCATTCTGAGGACTCAAATAAAAATTTAGATTAACATTTTTGACTGGTTTGAATCTAGTCATAAATTAGACCGTTAATTCAAGTGACCTTTAAATTTGGGTCCGAGACAATTCTATGCATAGAAAATGAGTCTTATACACCTTTATAAAGTATTTTTAGCAAATAAATCGACTGGGTGAAGTCTCTTAGTTTAGTGAGGGATCTGAACAGTAAAATAAAGACATACCAGATCTTTAGTTGGAGAGTTGCATTTTATTCGTTTATTATTGTCTTGGTGTTGATCAGAAATGCAGTTGGATCAATTTTTTTGGTTTATATGATGCTAGTTAATGTGACCGGTTTGAGGTGGGACACTATCTCGAATAAGTGGATTTCATTTGGTGGAATCAGATCGACCTTATTTGACCATTCCACTGCAAAGAACCACTTATGATTTAGGGATATATACAAATATAACCCTACTTGAGTAAGTGCCAATATAACACTCAGATAATTAAAACTACAAAAATAACCATAACTAATTTATTAAAGTGCAAATATAACCCTCTGATTAGAAATCTGGAATTGACCGTGCATTTCATGCGTTAACCCCCATAAAAATGATTAAAATGCCCTCGGACCAATAATCTGAATTTGGATGGAAAATTATACCCTTACCCACCACCGGTGTAACAAGTAGGGTTATATCAGCACATTATGAAAAATGATAGAGTTAAAAAAAGCACATTCTTAAAACTTTTAGGGTTATATCAACACATTCGTAAATAAATGTAGGGTTATATTAGCACATAATGTAACAATAAAGTGTCATATTAGTACAAAATCAACACCAAATGCACGGAACCACCATTTCAACTTCTTCTATAGATCGCCAACATTCTAGAGTATGATTCCAGCGGTAAGGAAGAATTTTGGCGAGATCGACGCAGTGGACGTTGAAGTGAAGGTGCTGAAACCTTTCAATAATGGTATCCTCACCTAAAATTCCCCCCAATTCACTAGATTAATACGATATTGAGTTTGAATCTGTAATTTTCTTTTGCTTCTCGTCATATGAATAGAGATATGCGGTATATATGGTGTAAAATATAGGGGTTTTGATGGTATTTTGTGTATTTTGTTGTCTTTAGTCTGGATTAATGATAGGATGATCTTTGGTGTCGTGTGTGTAGTTATTTTGTTGTGTTCTTCGACATAGGATTTTTAATGTTGATGGGTTTTGAAATGAGGATAGGATATGTGATAATGATGTTTAATATGAATGAAGGTGTTATGATGTCAAAATTTATGGTGTATATGATATTGTCGTGATGTGATAATGGTGTATATGATGATGTGGTCGCCCGATAGGGCCAGCCGAGTGTATTACTATACACTTTGTTTTTTAGAAAATGTGTTGATATAACCCTATATCTTTTATGAATGTGCTAATATAACTCTATAAGTTTAAGGAATGTGCTGATATAACCCAATTATTTTTCATAATGTACTTGTTATGACAGGTGTTGCTAATGAATAAAGAATTAAAGAAGAACATAGAGAGTTTTACGTGGTTCACTAACAATATGTTAGCTACGTCCACAAAACAGAAACAAATTTCATTAACAGACACTGAAGAGATTTCTCAGACCATAACAGATGTCTTCAATCTCACACTCATTACAAATTGAACCAGATGAGAGTTTATATAGATATCCCAAACCACAGAATCTTAAACCAAATGGAATAAGACTAGCCTAATCTTATTCCTAAATAGAATTGGAATTACCCAATAACAAATACTAAACAGAAAAGGATTCAGATTTAAGTCATATTCTAACAATCTCCACCTTGACTTGAATCATCTCCAATGAAACAGATAACCAACGGCAGGACCAAATGCAACAAAACTTGCCAGATGTATTGTGACTCATTTCCCCATTGTGCTTCCCCGGGCTCAGATTAACAATTCTGAACATTTAGCAAGTCCAAACAATGTTTGAACTTTCCATGAGGAACCGATTTGGTAAACATATTGGCGGGATTATCAGCAGTGTCTACTTTTATCACTTTAATCCTTTTATGATCTTCAGATGGATGCAACCGCAACAGAACTTAACAGAACATACAAGGTACCACGTTCTACACCTTTCAATGCCAACTTCAAACCCTTGCAGTCATTCATAACTCCACCTTCACCTTGAAAACTGAAACCTCACGGTCAAGAAAACTCAAATGCAAACTATTTGATGTTCGTGGAACGTGCCTAATTTCGTCCAAAATGTTTTGAGAACAAATCCAAACAATTCCCTCCCTCAAATAAAAAAAGCCCAAAAAAGATAACATAAACAAAATAAGATTCCATACAAGTCCAACAACTACCCCCCCAGAATTGAACCTCTAAGCAGCCAGATGCAGACAAACATATATCCCAAAAATAAATGCACTTTATTGTGCTAGATGTACCAGATGCATGGTGATGGTGCCCGGTGTAACAGATGCATGATGATTGTGTCAGATGTACCAAATGCATTGTGGTCGTGCCAGGCAAACGCACCAAAGTTACCCAAATACCACCAATCAGAATAAAACCAACTAGGAAATGATTTATTAAAAAGAACAAATTTCACCAATACCAACCAAGAACTTGTGACAACAAACATATTTAACAAATCCAACCATGACATGATTTGCTAATAGAGTAGACAGACTTTCCCAAGTTCAATCATGAAAGACCTTGTGGAAAAAAAGACATAACATGCAACCAGATTTGTAACAAGTTCAACCCGGAAAGAACTTGTCAAACATAGTGACTCGTGATTCCCACAAAGGCGACAAAATAAACAACTTCTCCAGATTTGAACGGATCACCCAAGCTCAGATTTTTCTTTTTCTTCTTCATCGTCATTTTACAATAGAAGTCTATAATCAACCTACAACTCTGATACCTATTTTTTATGACAGGTGTAGCCAACGAACAAAGAATTAAAGAAGAAAACGGAGAGTTTTACATTGTTCACTAACACTGTGTTAGCTACGTCCACAAAACAAAAACAAATTTCATTAGCAGACACAAAAGAGATTTCTCATACCATAACAGATGTCTTCAATCTCACACACATTACAAATAGACTCAGATAAGAGTTTATATAGATATCCCAAACTACATAATCCTAAACCAAAATGGAATAAGACTAGCCTAATCTTATTTCTAAACAGAATTGGAATTACCTAATAACAAATCCTAAACAGAAAAGGATTCAGATTCAAGTCATATTTTAACAATACTGATATAACCCTACATGTTATGATGGTGGTACGACGGTTGTCCGATGGTGGTCTGGCGGCTATCTGGCAGTGGTACGACGACAATCATTTCCTATTTTTTAATTTAATTTTTTTCTTCAAAAGGGTAAAAATATCTTTTCACAAAATTCCGAATAAAAGTTTCCGGAAAGGTTTATATTTGCACTTAAGTGAATTATATATACACTTTTCTTATCATTTATTCACTCCTCTTATTACCACTTAAACCATTGCTTAGTATTTTATTACTTAATTCATTTGTATGAAAATGATCATTTCATATATTAGCTATAAAGATCACTCTAATATAAATATCTTTTTAATCAAATTTAATTATACAAAGGATGTAGCCCCAAAGATCTCCATCATTAACTTACAAAAAAAAAAAATTTAAACCCCAAGATGCTTTAGCAACCCAAAATGACAAAAAAAAAAGATACTGATATATCGTATGTTTCGAGTTCCAAGCATAATCAGTCGCATGTGGAGAATGAATCAGGCCAACAAAAACTACCATGCTAAGAGCATCCACAATGGTAGCTCATAAAACTAATTTTTTTTAAAGAATGATCACTCATTATTTAAGGAATACAATTGTGAAGTTTTAAGTATCACTCCTTAATAAGGAGTTGCTCCTTACTTAAGGAGTTGGTACCTCTTTTTTGTGCAAATACAACCAATCAATGAATGCAATTTAACATGGTTTGTTTTATATTTTTAATTTATTATAATTTAAAATTAAAAAAATGTCTTAAAAGTGTTCGTTAAAGTCCACTACCATTGTTGGTAGTTTATTCTTACCTATTTTTTAATCAAAATTTATGATGTGGCACTTAAGAAGTGACACTTAAGAAGTGGTCCTTAAGTCCACTACCATTGTAGATGCTCTAATACTTCTTCGCTCTTAATTATTCAGAAAACGAAGAGAGTCTCCCAGTCAACTTTACTTTTTATCTTAAATATTATAATTTTTTTTATAAATTTTAAAAATTAAAATAAGTAATAATGTATATTTAAATGTGAAAATATAAAAAATAAAAAATATTTTTAAATTCAGTGTGAAGTTTAATAAATGCAATATATAAAATACAATATATGTGGACCGTGCATAAATTAAATTTATGAATAGGCCGCCAAGAGACCCACTCGATAACGAAAATGTCTGAAAAATAAGTGTTGCGCATATAGTACTAATTAGGAGGTTAGGTATTATGTCTTTTTTTTTAAAAAAAAAAAACTTGCCTTAAAAATAGACTAAATTATTTTTGTGTGCCCAACATATGTCGCAATACCATCTTTTGGTCCCCGATGCAATACCACGTACATTCGGTACCCAACAAATTCAAAATAATTTGTTTAGTCTCCAGGATGATTTTCAACGTGGTTTTCAGGTGATTTTGAGGATCAAAAGATTGTATAAGATCATATGTTAGGGACCAACAAAATAATTTAGTCTACCCGAAAACCACCTGGAATCATGTTTGGGGACCAAACAAATCATTTTGAATTTGTTGGTACCGAATGTCCT
This sequence comes from Rubia balearica, assembly GCA_032355405.1. Taxonomy (NCBI): domain Eukaryota; kingdom Viridiplantae; phylum Streptophyta; class Magnoliopsida; order Gentianales; family Rubiaceae; genus Rubia; species Rubia balearica. The sequence continues at coordinate 1,028,260 of JAULKJ010000013.1, read as the reverse complement.
ATTGGTACCGGAGACCAAATGATGGTATTGCGACATATTTTGGGGACAAAAAAATAATTTAGTCTTAAAAATAACATAAATTTTAAATCTTTTAGGCTATAGTGCAAATTAGGGGTGTTCAAATGTGGGTGCCTACACTTTCGGATACCTACATGTGCGGGTAGTTGAAAATGCGACGTGTGGTCCGGCCTGGAAAATAGGGTACCCGTAATTGGGGTATTCAAATTGATCGGTCCGTGTAATAAGGTGTATGTTGATCCGTTTAAAATTTAAAGATAAATTATTATTTTATTAAATTACATAAATTTGTATCATTGCAAGAAAAATATCATTACGATGATGGCAATGTTGTTTAACAATTGAATTCTCGTGACATTTTTTCAACAAATAATTATCACCTTTTATCTTTTAAAAATTCAGCATAGAATGATCACTAAGAATAACAAGTCCGTAATCATCATCATCATTCACTAATGTGGATGAACTTAACAAGATATGTTGAAATGACGAGAAAAAAATCATTGTGTTAAATTTTTAATTTATTGGAGAGGTTATGAAAGTTTGATACTCCCTCTGTCCCAGATTAAGTTGCATTTTTACTATCTGACAAGTTAACACTGTCAAATTTTGACATGTATTTAAATAGATATAAACCACAATATTATCATATGTGATATTATTGAATTTGTCATATTCTAAATATTGACTTTTTATTTGTTATTGGTTTGGGACGGAGGGAGCATGAAATTTATGACAACCAAATGTAAACAATTTCAATTGGATTTACAACTAAATAAAGTTGTGGCCGGCCCAACTGAAAATTTGAAACTGAAAGGGAAAGGGCGGAACTTGAAAGAGAATTCGGGGTTGAAAGAGAATGAATGAAAATTAAGCACTTGAATATTATGTCAATTCACATTATTAAATAATTAATATTACATATGTATATATGGACAACTATGAATGGGGAGTAGAGATGTAGAAAATATTATATAATATTAAAATTAATTAAATATATTTGAGTTATATATTAGGTATCATGGATATCCAAAAATAGCAATTTTGTGACCCTAGTCCGGATTCATTAAAATATAAAAATTTTGAACCAGATACCCAACCCGAAAAAATAAAAAAATAAAAGTATCCAATTATTTTAAATCATGTCGGATAGCATGGGCCGGGTATTTTAAAACCCGAAACTAAGATGAAGTTCTAATGAAGTCAATGGATAGCTACTTTCGTCAATTTGATGAATGGGGGTTGGTGAAACTACGACAGTTTCGGAGTCGGCACCTAATTATTTAAGTAAAATATTTCAAAACGCCAAAGTAGAATATGCTTACAGACATACATTTGACCGGTCTGTGGAATTTCTCGAATCGGACAATCGAAAATTTGAAATAATTTCATTAAATATTTTTGAGAAATTGTCCATCAATTAGTGTATGGAAACCGAACATTTTAGGTCGAGTTGTCAAAGCCCACCTACTTCGTTCGTACTACATTCTAAAATTTCGAAATTAAAATTAATATATTTAATAATTAATATATCAAATTTTAATATTTTATACAATTTTACGCTACTAGAATTTATATTGTATTAGTTTAATTTTATTAAATAATTTTACAATTAAGATGAAAAGTTTTGGATTTTAAAAAAGTTACTGTTTTACTATGATTTGCACATTTTTCATTTTTGTATTTTTTTTTCTAAATTTGTTATTTTTTTGTATGGTAGCACTCATTAAACTTTTTATAATTTTATTCAATTCTCTCTACATTTTTCAACTTACAAAAACAACACCACGTAAAGGTATGGTGCCAGACATAGCGAAACGGAGGGAGTATGAAAAGTTTGATGTGCTGAAGAACTACTCTCGTCCTTTACTATAGGACACCATCACTCTATCACCAAACACTTTTGAACCAAAAGTGTCAACATGGTAAATTTCTTCGAAATTTTACATTTTCTGTACTTTAAAATAAATAACTAATAGTCATGTATTCACGCAACACTAATAGAGTACCAAGTTTACATTTCTTTTGTGCTAACCCAATTTTAAAATTCTTTTTTAAAAATATTCTTTTTATCTCCAAATTTTAAGACGGGGAAGTATGTACTTTAATTAAGGATGTGTTTCACAAGGGTTATACTCCCTCCGTCCAACACACTTTTCATTCAGTTTTTTCAATATATGTTTGACCACTAATAAGTTTTGCTATGTATACTAACATCATTTAAAATTTAATGTTTAAAAAATACATGTTACAAAGAATGGAACGATACCTCACATAATAATATTACTATTCATATATTATATAAAATTTATAATAAAATGTGGTTTGAAAAAGTTGATTGAAAAATATGTCACTAAACAGAGACTAATTATTTTGCTTACAAACACATCATAAAACTCCTTAAAACTATCATCATGATAATGTAAAAAATGAGATAACATGAAATTTAGCAATTCACGTGTCATTTTGTACACTTTTTTCAGAGAGGATTTTTAATAACTTCAATACTAAATTTAATTAATAAAAATGGAACAATATGTGTGATAACAACAAATTTTTTATCTGGAAAATTGAGTATGTGGGAGTGAGAGATCAATTAAAATGACATGTGGCAAGTGGGTGAGGTTAAAAGTTAATTTTTTGCATTTTTATTTTTTTAAATTCACTCCCTTGCCACGAATCATATTTTAATTGGTGTTTCACTCTACATTCTCAATTCTCCCACATAATATTTTTTTCCATATGAGATCATATTACATTCACCATATATTTTAAATTTTCTAATTAAATTCTTATTAAATTTGCAGTTTTCATGACTAAAGTACTCCAATCTATTTTCTGAAAAATCATGAAAATCGGCACTAGTGGGCGATTAAGACACATGGAGTATAAACACTAACGTATACTATCTCCGTTTTGTTGGATGTGACACCATAACTTTATATGTTTGGATTTAAGTGAATGAAATGTGGACATAAAATTGAATTTAGAAAGGAAAAAGTAAAATGGGTGGATGAAATTTAAGGAATCTTGTCATAAAAGGAAAATGTTTCAAATTCATTAAAAAATATATGTCACATCCAATGAAACGGAGGGAGTGTATTTCTCTTCTCTTCCATGGAAACCATATATCCCTCGCACTTCTAGTGTAATCAGTTTCTAAGTTTGAAGACAATTTTTTAATAATTTAATTTTTTCCAATAAATTTTTGAGAAAAATTGCCTAGAAAAATATATGGAAAGACAAGATTGAATTATAATTATAAAAATAAAAATATTTTAATTGCAATATTAACATTTATTCAGCAACATACAGTAATTATAAGTTTATGATTCGATTAATGCAACTCGATTTTTTTATTTATTCTAATTTGCCATTTAAACCTTCTTTCCATAAGTTATGGAAATACCATCTTTTAAAAGACGGACTCATCTTTTCTTTTTTGTTAATTTTTTCAGTTTTATTCATTCATTTATGATTTTAATTTTCAATTTAATCTCTCCCACTATTGACGTAGAAGCAGAGGCGGAGGCAGCCCTAGGCAAACCAGGGCAGCTGCCCCTACCTTTTTTATTTTTAAAAATTTTGTCAATGGAAAATTTGAATGGTACCCCATCAAATTTCATACTATGTGTTCTCCGATTTTTTCCAATATTAATGATTGTTTAGTTACAGGTCTTGAAAAAAAATTGTTCTTCAATATTATTGTGGATGAATTTGTTGCTAAATTTCAAAATATGAAAATTCGACATGGGCATGTTTATTAAATTAATTATATGATATTATTTTTCACTGACTGCATTATTTGTTTATTTTTAATATTAAATAATGCTCCATTGAAATTAAATTTACGAATCCGTCATGCGTAGAAGTGAAAAGTGAAAAAGTCAATCCGAATTTTGCAATGAAAAACAATATTTTAAATAATTCGTGACACACCCTCGGTATCCTTCAAATTTAAAATTCACCACCACCAACCATATCAACCTATAAATACCACACAATTAAAAGGACTTCCACACACCCACACCTCACTACTCACTGGAGCTTAATCAACACCCAAACAAAGCTCCAAAATGGCCACAAAATCCCTTCTCATCATCATCTGCCTCACCATCCTCTCCACCATTCTCCCCTCCTACCAAAGCTCCAAAATCGGGAGCGGTCCGCGCCCGTGCAAACAACTCTCCTTCTACTTCCACGACATCCTCTACCTAGGTTACAACCGCGAAAATGCCACCTCCGCCATAGTTGGAGCCCCGAGTTGGGGCAACACCACGGCCATGGCAAAACCCTTCAATTTTGGGGATCTGGTCGTGTTTGACGATCCAATCACCATGGATAACAACTTGCACTCGCCCCCTGTGGGGAGGGCGCAGGGAATGTACGCATATGATCAACAGAACATATTCGGGGCATGGGTCTCATTCGCTTTCGTGTTTAACTCCACGCAACATAAGGGGTCGATCAACTTTGCTGGCTCGGACCCATTGATGAACAAGACTAGGGATATCTCGGTGATTGGGGGAACCGGAGATTTTTTCATGGCTCGAGGGATTGCAACTCTATCGACCGATTCATACGAGGGGGACGTTTATTTCAGACTTAGGGTTGATATCAAGTTGTATGAATGCTGGAAATGGTGATCACCATGAATTTGATGAAGAAAGCGGAAGACATATTTTGGGTTTGAATGCATGATTAATTTTTACTCCTGCTGGTTGTGTGAGAAAAATAGGGAGAAACGTACAATTAATTATGAGTTTGGGTATACTCGCTATACTACTACAAGCTAGTAGTATTGTTGAAGAAGAAAAAAACAATTTCATGACATGAAAATTACTTGTGTGCGTTATTTATATAAAACAAGTTAATAATAAGTTTTTTCTCTCTATTTCGTTTCTTACTTTAATTTTTTTAATTCAAAGCACTTTTATTTATTTCATGTTCATTGTCAAGCTATTTATAAGTTTTGAAGTATATATCTATGACAAAATTTTGGAAAAGACCGTCTTCCTTAAAGCATATGAAAAGACGGGGTTAAATTAAATTAAAGAAAGGTAAAAGTATTTGGTTGCAATATTACAAATTTAATATGCAATATTAAGGAGTGATAGATTTATGACCCGATTAATACAAATTAAAAATTTTATTTTGATTTTTTTAAATTTATGGTTTAAACCTTGGTATTTCCATAACTTATGGAAAGACCGTCTTTCAACAGACAGACTCTATATCTATTCGACTTTTCAGTTAAAACTCATTGCGTTTCATCATGAGGGTAAATAATCATCCTGATGATCCATATATGTTATTTAATTTATAATAAGTTTCTCAATTGGCTTATTTTGAATTAATAGTAGTAGATTATTTTTACGTACTAATTGATAATATACCCAAATATATGTACTAATAAAATTTATAAAAATTAAATACCATCTAAAATTATATACTACTATAAATTTAATAATATTTAAATAAATAGTATTCTAATTTATATCACTGACATTTTACCACCCGAACCATACACTTTTTACTTTTTAAAAGTCTAATGGCTACCCAAAGGCTTTTTAAAATATTCTGAAACGTGCTTAGTTCTTAGAATGTTTGTCCAAGTGATAATACATTAATTCATTCTAGTGAGTGTACTTTTTCTCAGTTGGAGGTTGAGCTAAACAAATTGACCAGCAGTATTTAGTGAGTCTAGAGGCGTAAATTGAGTGGAATTGAGAAGAAATGAGACGGAAAATAAATAAATGGGTAATTAATGCAATTGGGTATTAACTACTTATTAGATTTTGGGATTGAGATGGATGGGAATGATTATGTTAATGAATTTTTTTTTAATTCTAATGAGTCCCAAATTATGTTATCTCAATGGAAACCCAACAAATACCCAATAAATGGCCAAAATTATCCAATTAAATGCATATGTAATATTTAACATAAAATTCACTATAATTCATAAATTATACATCTTTAACACATGTATAAATCAGTAGCCTAATAGCTCGGTGTTATTAGACAGGTCGTCACTCATTCACATGCATAAATTATATTCTAATCTGCCACCGGACGGGGTACAATTCGCTTCCTTTCATTTTATTTCTACAACACTTAGGACCATAAATGAGTCGAGCTGAAGTCGAACAATCACTAATTCGAATTCATCTCGTTTAAAACATCTCGAGTTTGATCCAACTCGACTCAAACTCATGAGAACTTGTAGTATATTGGCTCAATCTCGAGTTCGAAGGAAATTAGTTTGACTCGAGTTCTATTTTGAGTGAAATTAATTTGATTCGAGCTCCATTTTGATTTTATACTTGAGTCATGATTAAATATAATTTTTCTTTTAATATACATTTTTTATTTTTCAATAAATATATATTATGTTGGTTCGATAAGTCCGACAATTTTAACGACCAGTGTTAATTAAATTCGAGTTTGAGCTCGAACTCGAATACTATGTGATTTGGTTCAATCACGTTTGAATTCGATCAAACTTGAATTTGAGTTGAGTTTTGATAGAGATGTTCGTAATAGTTCGGTTCGTTACAGTGTGACAAAACTCAAGTTCGTGAACAGTTCTGGTGTAAAGGAAGCAAACTGTTTGCGAACAGTTTGATCAAATCTCGACTTGAATTCTATTTTGATTGAGCTCGTACAGTATTCGACCTCATACAACATTCGAACTCATACAGTATTCAAGCTCGAGCTCGTACAGTATTCGAGTTCGAGCTCGAACCCAACTAATATTGTTCGTTAATCTCGCCAAGTTTATAGAGCCAACATATTATATGCATATATTATTTTTATTAAATACAATATAATATAATGTGAATAATATAATATAATATATTTATTCATGTCTCGAGTTCGAGCTCGAACTTAATTAATTTCACTCAACCTCGCGGTGATTAATGATTTTACAGGTTCAATAGAATCAAACCGAGTTTAAACAGTTGAATTCGAACAAACTCGTTTATAACCACAGTTAGGAATCTGATGAAATTTGGAAAATGTAACTATAAAAATAGCCAGAAAAGAGTAAAAAATATTCACGCTTGAGTGGAGTCCAATTACATTAAAAAACATCTTCATCAAAAGATGGGAATTGATTGGGAATTAATTGAGTACCTATAATTACCCAATTTTAAATGGGTATATGGGAAGATTGGGATCCCAATCCCAATTTTCTTGTAACCCAATATTATAAAACTCATTTGAACATAAACCCAAAATTAGAAAATAAGAAAATAATTTCATCCCATTAACTTTTATTTAATGGATCCATTAGTTATTGGGATTAATTATCCTCTCAGTGAGTGTACTTTTTTAAAGACTTGTCCATTTATAAATCAGAAATCAAATGATGTACCAATACAGTCCAAAAGAGAGATATTGCATTTGACCTTTTTATGTTTTATTTTACATTATAAAAATAAATTGGATGGAGAGAAAAATTTGACGGTAAATTTAGCCGTCAAGAATTTAAAAATAAATGAACTAGGCTATGTAGAAAGGAAAAGGCTTAATTATTAGTTCTGTCTCTATTTCTTTTCCATGTTGAGTTGTTTTAGTTTGGCCCGTTCAATGTTTTATCACCCAAGAAAGACTACTCTTTTTTATATAAAAAAAATCATTCCAAGATGTTGGAAAAAAACGTCCAGCGACGATTACAATGAGTTAAATTGACATCCAACCTAACTAGCATCTAACAATAACTAACATATTGCAAGGATATTTAAACTACATGTCAACCAGACTGATCGTCTGTACTATTACAAATCAAAGATCCAATAAAAAACCATAACATCGCCCTCAGGGATATTAACTTGCTTCCTGCGAAAAACATGACTACTTGGCAAAGAGGAGTATATCACGCATCAATATCATTGCGCCAAACAAGGATCTTCTACAACTGTAACACCACTTGATCTAACCATGATCTATGTTGTCCAAATTGTAAACACTTTGGAAAACACATATCTGACACAGATCTGACGTATCCAAATTAATGGAAACTCAAAAGCACAAACGAAATTCCGAACGCACGATCTGTAAAGCAGATCGAGAACAATACATCAACGTGAACAACTAAATCGATCTATCGTCATGAACACAACGATCTAATCGATTAGGTCGAAAAACAAAACTAATTCGTGGAGATAAATCTCACACTTATTGAATAACATAGACATAAATTAAAATAAATTGTTGTTCTCCATCTCCCCTAATGGGAAGATGGGGAAAAAGATTGAAGAAGAAGGAGGCTGCTGCGGTGGCTAGGTTTTGGAGTTGTTATGACTTTTAAAGTCATATTATATACAAAAATAAAAATTATACTGCCTAATCGTTGAATGGGTCATTTTTTAATTATTGTAATTAATGACATGATTTAATGTCGGCAAAATTTTGGGAAAGACCGTCTTCCCATAACTTTATGTAAAGACGAAGTTTAATTAAAATAATAAAAGGTAAAAGTTTTAGTTGCAATATTAAAATTTTATTATGCAACGTGTAGTAGTTATAAAATTTATAACCCAATTCATGCAACTCGAAAAATTTATCTTGATTTCTTCTAATTTAAACTTTAAACCTTGGTATTTCCATGTGTTATAGAAAGACCATCTTTCAAAAGACAAACTCTTTAATGTTTATTTCTTTTTATTGCAATGAAATTTTTATGATTTTGATTTTTTTAAAATATATAAATAATTATAATATAACCCTAATTGAAGAACTTTTCCATATTATAGTTATTTTATACTTTAATATATATTATTTAAAATTATTTTTAAACATGTAAAAATCTCGTTACAGTAGTAGTATCTTTCATTAAAAACTTAGCAACTTTGTATCGAGCTCTCACCTTTACATATAAAATCATCTCAATTTTATTTCAAAATAAATTAACTTTAGAATTGAAAATATGATAAAATTGAAAATGCACAAATCGGGATCAATATTACAAAGCTATAATGGAAGTAGCATCATCTTGTTCCAATCACCAAAGTCGAGAAAAAGTCCCTTCACACTACACTATAAACTACAATACCAGATTATCAACAAAATAAACCAAACATTGTAAAGAGAGCAACCTAAGGAGCATATACAAAATCGTACGACCGAATTCTATAGCCATTTCCACAGCTCCGACCTCTGCAAAACAGCCAGCTTCCGGTAGCTGATCTCCACCATTTTGCACCATGGCGAAGGTGACGTAAAGTAACCGACTCCTAAACCTTTGCATTGCCATTTTCCTTTATCCCATTGCCATTCTCATCACTGTCACGGGGAACAGATGCCTGCACAGAATATCAATCCCGACTTAAAAATCAGCTCACGAAGATGGGAAAAGACATCAAGTTTCTTGGTTTTAGCATCACGATACCTACTTCAGCTTAACTTTTTTAAAAATTAGATTACATCAGGAAATAGAAAGATAAAAGTAACCAACTTTGGGGAGCTGTTACCTGGCTGTGCCTAGTAACTGTCTCGAAATCAACTAAGGTTACTTCTGTGGTGGTTATCACTTTGTCGATATACACGGTAGTCTCCTCCAAACCCACTGATCTTCCATTAGGAGATTTTGCTTCTTCTGCCAGTGGACTACAAGTAAACAATGGCATTAATAAGGATGTATTCAGCCAAAATAATAGAGAAACAGAACCGAGTAAAATGAACAGGTATTAGTTCTCAGACTAATTATACAGTATTAATACCACGGAGAGAGGTTGTCCAATGCTTCAGTTACATCATTCTCTTGCTTTCTCCTCTTATTTTTCTGTTTTTGCTCAAGCAAGGAATCAGCGTGACGTTTGAGCCATGAAAAAGGAGCTGAGAGAGGAGAAGAGGGAGTAGCTGATCCTTTACTGCCACTAGACTTCTGCCCGGTGCCATTTAAAGCATCACCCTGTTTACCCGACAATCTCATCACTTCTGGCTGCAACATTCTCTGTGGGGTGATACGATCTGGAATAAGTTTCACGTCCTCCAATTTATTCAATTCCTCAATCTGAGCAAGAATTTCCTTCCTGTCAGAGTGTAACAGTTCTCTCTGATTCTCCAGTTTTTGCCTTTGCATTTTCAGTTCTTCTATTGATTCATTCAGCTCAGCCCATTCCTTGTCTCGTTCTTTGCGATCTAAAGTTATTTCCTTTCTCTCAGACAAAAGTCTTTTCATTTCGGAGTTGACAAATTCCATTTCCTTCTCCACACTTTCTCTAAGAGAAGCAATGTGCAGAAGTTCATTTTTCTTTTCTTCATTGAAAGCTTCTTCTCTTTCCTTCAGATAACTCTCAATTTCTTCGCGTCTCTTTTCAACACAATTCTCTAGTTCATTCTTCTGCATCTCAACATCATGCAGCAAGTCCGCGCGTTCTTTTTGTATTTTACTGAACCATTCAGACCGCTCACACTCTATTTCACTCATGAAGGCTTCACGGTCTTGAGAGAGCGACTTCAGATCCTTCTGATACTGCTCTCGCAATGCATTTTTCTCTGAGTTGAGACTGTCTCGTTCGTCCTTAAGAAACTTGTAAATGGTCAACCTCTCTTCAGCAACCGATTCTTTTTCTTTTCTCAACTCCTCTATTTTCTCATCAATCGAATTATACTTGGTCTCAAAATTCAGCTTTTCAACTGCCAGCCTATCCGCTTCCACCTCAAGCTCCAGTTTCTCTGCTCTGATCATGTCAATCTCCAATTTCAGTTTTGTTTCAAGCAAGACCAATTCATCTGTTTCGTTGGCCTTTGCCTCCACCTTTTCTTCAGCACAATGGATTTGTTTCTTTTTCTCCTCCAACGATTCCAGAGACTTTTGAAGGTCAAGCTTCATGACGTTGATCTCTTCTTTTTCTCGCTGCAGAAGGGATCGGTCCAACTCCAACTTTTCTTCTTCAGCAAGGAGCCCTTTTTGTTTTTCTTCGGTTAACTGCATCTTTTCTTCCAAATCTTTTTCCTTTTCAGCCATTACTCTTGATTTACTCTCTAACTCATGCTCTTTCTCCACAAACAGATCCTCCTTTTGCTTTATATCGATTTCCTTCAGCTCCCAAGCCCGCCTCTTGGCTTCAATTTCTTCTTCTACAGATTTACGTTTCATTTCCAACTCTGCCTCGAGAGCAGACTTCTTCAAGCCCAGTTCGGCTTCTCTACTAGCAACTGCTTGTTGAATTCCATCCTGCAAGATATGCCATGAGAACATTATCAGAAAAATGTTCCACACGGACCATACCTCACAGATAAGAGGCTCTGCTTTAATTGAAACAACTTACAAACTCTTGGCTCTGAAGTTTCCCGCGAAGAACAACCAAATCTTCCTCTTTCTTTTGAAGGTCATACTCCCTTTTGACAACAATCTACAGGTGCATAAAATCATTACGAAAAGGTCAATAGTGAATCTAAAAGACAAAACAGAAATCGAGTCAACAACACTGCTCAGAAAAGTTATGACGCACACCTCCTCTCTTGTTGCCAAGGATGCTGTCAAAAGTTCCAATTCTAGTTTTTTCTCAACAAGGACTTTACGTTCATTATCGAGCTCCAGCCTAGAGCCTTCCAGTTTCTTTTCCAAAGCATCTAGTTCTTGAGATCTATTGAGAATAAATTCCTCCCTTTGGTTTAGTAAAGTTTGCCCATCAAGCAACCTTTCATGAGACTGCTGCAAAACTTTTTGCCTATCACGCAAAGATTGCTTTTCAAGGTTGATTTCAATTTCCTTTGCATCACAACTGAAATATAATCATAAGACAACTCGTGAGTGAACCGCCCCAATAAACCATAAATTAGTTTTAGGTACAAGCCATTCATTAAAACAGACGGTGAAAGCTATCCCTCATACAAAACAGTCGCATACATCATGAAAGAACAATGAAACAAAACTGAGAAAACTATCTCACATACAAAACAATCACATACATCACCAAAAAATAATCAATACAGAACTGAGAGAACAGTTCCAAAAGGGAATGGGGAGTAAACCGTAACAAAACCAGACTTACTCAGCTTTAAAAGATGTTATCTGTCTTCTAAGATCATCCTCGCGTTCTTCAACTTCCCGCAACTTTCTTTCAGCAGCACGGTGGTACCTACTAGCTTCCTGTTCTGAGGATTCTGCAGCGTGGATTTTAAGATCTGCCTCGGCAAACTTCTTGGCAGCATCTTCTATCATGCCTATTGCTTCTTCCAATTTAGTCTTAGCCGCAACTTTAGCCTCTGCAGCCTCCGCTCTCAGCTCATGTAGCGCCTTCTCCAGCTACAATTAAAAAAAAGTCAGAACCATTTCAACTCAAAAAAACATAAAACTAATCAAAACGGAAGAATCGTTTCATTCTCATCATACATTTGCAACACATTCTTTCTCAATGCCAAGAGCTTTCTTCAACGCATCTTCTCGTTTCTTCGCTTCAGCCAAATCAGTCGTACGCACAGCCTGTTCTCGTCTGTAGTTCAACTCAACAGCTTCTGCAGTGACTTTCAATTCGTCATTCTTGGCAACCCATTGTTTCTTTTCCATTAGGACAAGTCCCAAATGATGCTCAACATCATATTTCTGAGGCCAATAAACAAAGTCTTTACTATTAATACAAGAAAACCAGTCCATTCTTCCTAGTCTATCAAACAAAAGAATGTGTCATGATAAAAAAAATCCCCATTTTTACACCTAGATTTTTATTTCCTGTGAGAAGCCATAAACAGAAAATCGACATACATACAAAATAGGCACTGCATAGAATTTATTGAACCACAAAATTTATCCTACAATTAGGAAACTATAAGGAGAGAACCCATTCAATGAAATCGGAAAAACAAAAAATCACAAACAAAAACAAAAACCTCCATTTCAAGCTTGGCAATAGCTGCAATAAGGGCAGCCTTATCCCTGCGTTTAATAGACTCCTCGTCAAAGCCAGCGTCTTTAAGTCTCTTCCACATAGCCTCCTCAGTTAGCGGCGTTCTTACAGCCCTGCTCCCGGATTCCGGCGTCCTTACAGTAGGACTCGCCATTCTCGTAACCTAGTGCTCTCCAATTTCCTTTCCGTGGCAATTTGGAAATTGGATGAAAAAGTTGGGTTTTCTTGAACAGGGTTTAGCTTTATTCTTTTGAAGTAGTGGTGGTGCCCCACGGATTCTTGATTTTATTCTCTTGGTTTGGAGTATCTTAATGTAGTTGCGGTGGCGACGGCGGTTGTAGGTGGTGGCGGAGTGGTGGTGAAGTACAGAGAGTTGACAACTAGTTTGAGTTGGAAAAAATGGCGGAGATGGAAATAATTGGAAATGAAATTGTGTGTATTCCCTTTTCTATTCCGTTTTTAAAATTTGAAATTTACTGCAAAGGGGTTCTTGGGGGAGAGTTTTGTTTTACTGATTTTTAATGTTTCACTTTTGCGTTGCTAAAGTCAAAAGGTGTCTTGGACTAGTATCATCATTTTCTTCAATTGTAAAAACGGCATTTCAAATACTTCACCAAAATCTTCTCAAGTACTTCACGCCTTATTATTCAAAGAATAAATAGCATTAATTTGAAAAAATAAATAATTTTACTTTCAAATACTTCACGCCTTACCATTCAAATTTCAAAATACAAATAATTTTACTTTGCAAGATAAATAATCTCTCTCTTCAATTTATCAATCCAATTCCATCACTCTAATGCAAAAGTCCGTCTCTTGACGGTCTTTCCATAAGGCATGGAAAGACCAATGTTTAAAGTGTAAATTAGAAAAAATCAAGATAAAATTTTTGGGTTGCATGAACCGAATTATAAATTTTATAACTACTACATGTTTCATAATAAAACTTTAATATTGCAACTTTGTCAATACTTTGTCCTAATGCAATAACATTTTTATTGAAGGTAATTTTGAAGTTCAAATCTCATGGTTAGTAAATAATGGTAAATTTGAACTCCCGAAGTCAATTTTTTATGGAGTAATTATTGTGGTCATTGATTAATGATGATTTTGAATTAATAATAATATATTAATCATTAATTTGAATTACATTTTCGAGACAGTATGTCAATGAGGGTAAATTTCTATTTTTAGAATTTTAATTTATATAAGAAAAATTAAAAGTAGACAATTAAAATTAGTTTTTATATAACATGTTCAACTTGCAATGCATAATTTACAATTTGACCATGTAATCTAAAAAGAAAAACGTGAGCATAAAAGTGCAGTTGGCCCTGCCTTTCCTCCGTGTAAGATTGTTGCAGATTTATTTCGTTATGTTTTAATTTATTTATTTTCACAAAAGGACGACTACTGAAAATAGGTAAACTTTTATTTAGTCAAGACTTTTTATTACTAAAGTACTGCTACCAGAAAAACTCTTATCTAATTAACGAAATGGAATATATACAGTACAAAATCTTTTACATGGAGGCTTTTCCTCTGAGTCTCTCGTAGTACTCCTTCAACCACCTATGAATCATCTTCACTTCTGATTTCCTTTGATCCACCAGCCATTCGGGATCTTCATCTGTCGCTGCTCGTAAATCTAAATGATGAGCACCTGAGACACCCAAAACCAGAAAACTCGAATCCATTCAGTCGAGCGCTCGAAGCAGCACGAAGAAATTTAATCATTTTCACCCATGAATTCAAAGAAACTAGCTAAAAGACTGGACCGAAGCTAAGGTATTGACAATAGGATGAACATGATTTGTAGTAAGTACCTTCTTTGGTAACTAGTGCTACGATGGGATCGGAAACATCTTCCAGCAGAATATGAACTCATTTCCATCAATTTTCCGATCTCAAAATTAAAAATGTGTTAAAAAGGGATTAAGAGGTCACCTGCCACCACTCCAGGGATCTAGTAGACCATTGGAGAAAATGATATTGCTTCCAAATGTTCTTAAAGCATTTTTGAAATCCCGCAAAGACTGGACCAATCCATATAAAATAATATGAAACATGGTAACTTTAATCTTTCATGTCCAACAATGAGTTCTATATCACAGAATAGGCCTAGTATTGCTTAAACTAACAAGGAAATGTAGTAAACTGGTAAGCATAGAGAGAGAGAGAACATAAATTACATGTCCACCAAATTCAGCAGAAATCCAAGTCGGCCTTGGTTTGACATTAAAATCTTTCCAGCATTGCTCTTCATCTGCAGTACAGTTAAATTCAAATGGCGGAAACATGCTAGTGTCATTCTTACTAGCAAAAGGCATGACCATTTCAGTACAAGCCTACAAAAGTTTGAACAAAGGAAAAAAAGACAAATTAACAAATGTGGTTAAAGATAAGCAGCATATCGTATTAACTTAACAAGCAAAGGCATATGTAATCTTTTCTGTTGCACACCTGCCAGTCCCACCCACTCATACCATGAGGGTCATCGTTAAGGTCAAAGCAGTCAACTGTGCCGGTGTAATTATAGTAGACAGAAACCCCTTCAAAAACACGCTGCAGGATACTAGTCCAGTCAGGAGAGATATCGATCCTTCTGCACAACTATTTAATGAAAACCATATCATTGAACAAATAGGAAAGACTTTCTTGAACTTTAAAGCGTGGAAAGTTCACTAAAACTTTGTGTTGCACACATAATTAATCATATAAAACGAAAGAAAGTGTGGTTCTTCATGACAACCAGGTACAAAACATCAAACTGAATCAAACGGTTGATACCACAACATACCTCTTTAATAGGATTGGCTGGCAAAGGCATCAAGAATTCGGTAGGATATGGGTAGTTTGTCATTGCTAAATAGCTGTAAGCAGCTTCCAGCCAATCAGCAAGGTCATCAGTACTATCCAGTTTCCTGAAATCACCATTTCAGTATCATATCATTAGCATACTCATCCGTACCGCACAAGACTCCTTTGTAACTTCCCCACTAGACAACCAAAATACAAATCCACAAATATCAAAACATGTGTGCGGAGGGCTCTTACTGACAAATATGAAAAGTTTTGGTCAGCTCATGTAGCCCATCATTCTCCTTTCCCTTAGAGGTAATTGCATCCCAAGACTCTTTGATGGTCTCAAAGCAGCTATCGCTTTCGCGCTATGGATACAAAGAGTCAACATGTCAAAACAAACACACAACACAAAACCACAAATCAAAACCGATAAACGACATACTTTGAAGCCATTGGAGACGATATCATAAAATGTTTCGGGCGGTATGATATCTTCAAACTGAAGCACTGGTGCAGACGAAGCCAGTGCCCCAATAGCTATGTGGGGATACTTGAGACGCATCCATGCAGCCAACACTGCAAATCAAAGCAATGTTTTCATTTCCTAACTGTACAACTTGTGATGCATAAAAACTACCCGAGTGAAATAAAACACTCACTTCCTCCATATGATCCACCAAATAAGACTACGGGGCTAGCTTGAGCAGAAAGGTCCCGCTTAAGCTCAGTGATCAAAACCGCATAATCAGCAAGAGCTTGTTCAGTTGTCAAATACGACAATGTCTCAGCATTCTTGTATGCAATCTCGCGACTTCCATACGGCATCGACTCTCCATAGTACCGGTGCTGCCAACCAAATTTGCATATTACACTACGTATTAGAGTTATGAGCTTCTATCATAAAATCAAATGGTACTATGTAGAAGTGACTCGTAATCTTATATATTAAGCAATAGTTTTGTCCTTCACCAATGTGATACACTGAACACACTACTCCCTCTCTATGTCTCAGCTCTATTTGCACTCATTTTGTTAACTTTCTCAAGTCACGTTTAACCACTGACTTACACTAACGGTGTATAATAAATTGATATTTAGAAAATACATAAGATATTGGGCCTATATCCTAAATGAAATTTATGTTAAAACATGGATTAAGAAAATTAACCAAAAAAGAGTGCAAATAGAGTTGGTCCAAGAGTGCTATATATTCGGAGCCTATACTTGAATAATAAGTGAATTTCTCCGTCTTGTGAAATATAATCCATATGGCTGACCTCTATGAAGAATTACTTCACTACTAGTTTACTATATATCCTATATTGGATACGTATGATTTATCATTTACCAATTATATGATGTCGCAATATATATCTTTCTTTCTTTTTGAAAAAATGTCGCAATATATATCTAGAATACTCGAAATGAAAATCAAATGCAACTTTATGAAAAATCATGATAAAATAGTAAGCAAATGTCCTGACCTCGGGGAAAACGACCATGGCGCCAAATTCAGGGGCGAGTTCCCAAACGAAGCCGGTGTTGGCGGCG
Source organism: Rubia balearica (assembly GCA_032355405.1). Taxonomy (NCBI): domain Eukaryota; kingdom Viridiplantae; phylum Streptophyta; class Magnoliopsida; order Gentianales; family Rubiaceae; genus Rubia; species Rubia balearica. The sequence goes on along the minus strand of JAULKJ010000013.1, from coordinate 1,011,026 downwards.
AAC
>JAULKJ010000013.1:883199-905202 GCA_032355405.1 Rubia balearica | reverse complement strand
AAAGTCAAAAAAGTCAAGGGTTATTTTGGCACTTTCTGAAATTGCAGGGTTATATTGGCACTTTCAACCTAAAGTCAATATCATTTTAGCACTTAACTCAAAAAAGATTAACAATAATTCGTTCCTCCTGCAAACGGTTCAGGGAAAAAAAGTAAGGAGAAAATCTTGAGGGAAAATGAAAATACAAGTCTACACCTACTCTACAAATACCCTACAAATATCCTAATAATCCTGATAAACAACATTGTTGCCCCTCATTTCTTCATCTTCTTCTTCCTTTATCAACAAGCTCTCAAGTTCATCATTGAGCTTTGTTTTGGGGCTTGTTTTTTCGTAGAAATTGGCCAAAAAAATGCAGGAGAAGAATTTGGCGGATGATGAGCGCAATGCCGTGCGCAGTTCCTGATGGTCACTTCCAAGAATGGACGGGTTGGATACGGAAAAGCAGTTGAGGCAGCTATAAAATGAGGCATCGCCCTAAGGACGGTAACCTGGATCTGGTCAACCATGAAGCACTAGGTTGCAGCCGGGATTCCTGTCAATGTGGGGAGCAAAAAATCAGGGCAAGTTAAACCATGCAAGGTATTTGAGGAAGAAGCATTCAAGTCTATCCTATTACCACTAAGAAAAACTTGGCGGAGGACAGCCACTCAATGCGATGTAAGCAAGAGTACAATACACCGACTAATAAAGAAAGATAAACTCCGAAAACACAGTAATGTTATCAATCATTTCCTTAGAGAAGAAAACAAGGTGCAAAGAGTAGAATATGCAGGCTCACATCTCAAGTTCGAAAGACATCCAAGTACTTTAAGTTCAAAAACATGTACAATGTGATACACCTTAATGAAAAGTGATTTTTTCTATCTGAACAGTAAACAAATTACCTTCTCCTACAGGATAACGATAATCCATACATAACCTATCAACATAAAAGGTACATTCCCAAAGTTATGTTCATTTGTGTTTTAGTTAGGTCTATTATTGCTGATAATGGTGATGTAATTTTCGATGGCAAGATTGGAATATTCCCTCTTACTGACCAGGTGGCAGCAAAGAGGAAAAGAAAGAATAGACCAAGGTGTACCATTGAAACAAAGAGGAAAGTCAAATGCAATAAGGATGTCATGAAAACATGCCTAATGAATGAAATCATACTAGCAATCAAACGTAAGTGGCCACCCAGGTCAAGTAAGAAAATATTTCTACAACAAGACAATGTACTAGCACACACAACAAGCAAGAATGTTACTTTTCTAAGGGTTGCTAACAGTGATGAGTTTCAAATAATCATAGATTCACAGCCAGCAAACTCACCGGACCTAAACATACTAAACCTTGGGGTTTTTCGATCAATTCATAGTCTTCAATGGGAAAAAAGCATGATGAACAATAGATCAACTAGTAGAGGTTATGGAGTAGGCATGTGAGGAAATGATGGTTGACACTACCAATAAGATTTTTATCTCCTCACAGGCCATGATGATCGAGGTTATAAAATGCAAAAGAGACAATAGGTATTTAGTTTCACACATAAAAAAGATGCACTTGCACTTATGGGGCTACTTCAGAATGACCTAGGTGTGGATATCAGTCTAGTAAAGGAATGTATTTAGTTTTTAAGTAGCCAAAACATGACAGACAAGATTGCGAAGATTGTGACAGAGCTGGACAAGCTAGATGGTAACCAACAGCAAGCTTAACATTTCATGTTAGGTTACTTTGAGAAATGGTAGTGTTGCATGCTTTTGTTTATGATTTAAACATGCTGTAATCAGTGGGCATGTTTATGATGCAACATCAAATCATTTTGTATGAAAAACATTGTTTTAGTTTTTTTTTATTTCCAACAAACATGCGAGGTCTAGTGAGTGGCAACTAATAGCAAATTCAATGACAACATGAAATGCCATCCTACAGGTTCATCACCCGTGGTTGCATAACACAAAAAAACACATCAAGCAAACAATTAGCAGCACCTTGTCAATCGGTTATGTTTTAGGTCTAGCTTGGCAACAAAAACCATTTTAATGTAAGAGTCCAACATCACTCAACCTCGTATGAATGAACGAGGCCAATATTTGGTGCTGGAACCTAATTTTCAAACCCACAAAACACGAGATACATAGCCAGAATGTGAGCAACATAGGGTCACAATTAACGAAGAACAACCGAACTAAAGTACTCGGCCACATAGGTTCACATCACATAAAGAACAACCGAGCTAATATGCTCGGCCAAATAATATTAGATCAAACAAACAACAACTGAGCTAACGTAGTTGTGCATATAAGGTCACAGCCAACAAACAAAAACCAAGCTAACATACTCGGGCACATAAGTTCACAACCAACAAATAACAATCGAGCAAACATACTCGGCCAAATAAGTTGTAGTAACTGAAAGATAGAATTTGTTTGAAGACATCAAACAAGAATCTCCAAAAATTGTTCCCATGCAGACTTCCTATGGGGTCTTATAGCCCCCACGTTGCTGCTTTAAACCTGAAACAAGTAAGAAAAACAAAAAACACAAAGTCATTTAGTAAATGTCTAAAAATAACCAGAAACCAGTAACAAAAAAATGGCTTTGGTAAAACACCCAAACCAGTTCAACCAGGTTCAAACCATTAATTTAAAACAAAAACAACTACGCAACCCTAAAAAAAGTATGTAATTTACAAAACCCTAGAAATGTTAAAAACAAAGTTGAAGTGGATAAATGTACCTCATTTTTGTGGGAAGAATGGGTTTAGGGATTTTCATCCCGTCAACCAATAGCCGGGGGTCGTCCATGGTGTTGCTTCGCCTGCTGTCCACCTAGTCAGAGCTCACTGGCGGTGCCGCCTTGAAAATGGAGGCAAATTTAGTGATGGGAGAGACAATTCACACGCGCACTACTATGGAATCTTAGTTTCCGGCAACACCACCAAGGAGTGCCCTCGCTGGACCCCTCTTCTTCACCGCCGCCGGCTCAATCACAACATTATCGTCGGCGGGAACTGGGCGCACCATTGGACTTTGAAGGTAATCCCTAAAAGTAGGAATCAACTTATGAATGCTAGCGGGTTCTTTGGAATCAAGGACACAGGAGAGATTAAAGACAAACTCATCGGTGTAGTTTTTCCACTCCGAAAGTGGTTGGGAATCGATCAAATCAAAGCTCGATCTTTGATTTCAAGGTCAGGACCCTCGAAACCGGAGGTTATATGGGGTGAGGAGGTGCAATTTGTATGGGTACAATGGGTGGACATCAAACCCGGACCGGCCGGTCATGGTTTGGCTTTTACAACGGCGATTTCAAGCACACCATCAAAGAGGGGTGACTCAGAGCTAGGGTTTTTGGGGAGAGAGGGAAATGGGCGGAAGGAACGAGAGATGAAAGAATCTTTTGGAGATTAGAGAAAGTGAAAATCATAGAATAGAAGGAAGAGATAAGATCAAATGCATTAAAGAATGGTAGTTGAAGAGGTGAAACAGGATTGGGGGGTTATGAACGGTGGTGGTTGGGACTTAATTATGAATCTGATTTTAGTTTTAGGAGTTAAGAGCATCCACAATGACAGTGCACTTAAGGAGCACTTTTAAATGTCACATCATGAATTTTATAAAAACTAGGTAAAAACCAACTACTATCTCCTTAAATAAGTACTTCCTAGACACTTCTTTTTCATTTTAAATTACAATTAATTAAAAATACAAAAACAAACCATGTTAAGTGTCAATCATTGATTGGTTGACATTTCACAAATAAAGAGACATCAACTCCTTATTAAGGAGCAACTCCTTATTAAGCAGTGACTCTTAAAACTCCACAATGACCCTTCTTAAATAAAGAGTGTTCCTTATTAAGAAAAGTAAGGTTAAGAATATACCATTGTGGATGCTCTAAAATGTTAGGTTTAGGTTTAATGTTACTTAATTTATTTTTTTTGAAAAAATCAATCATTTCAAGATGCTAGAAAAAATGCCTAGTGGTGATTACAATGAGTGGAATTGACATCCAACCTAACTAACCTCTAGTAATAACTAATATATTGCAAGGATATCTATATTACATGTCAACCAGACTGATCGTCTGTACTATTACAGATCAGAGATCCAATAAAAATTGTAACATCCGCGAAAATCACGACCTAATGGCAAAGAGGAGCGTATCATGCATCAATATCACTGCGCCAAACATGAATATTCTACAACTGTAACACCAATTGACCCATCCACGATCTATGTTGTCCAAACTGTAAATACCTTGAAAAACACAAATCTGACGTATCCAAATTATTGGAAACTCAAAAACAAAACTACAAACAAAATTACAAACACGTGATCTGAACAAGCAGATCGAGAACAATACATCAGCGTGAATAACTAAATTGAGCTATCATCATGAACCCAACGATATAATCGATCAGGTTGAAAAACAAAACTAATATGTGAAGACAAATCTCACACTTATTAAATAATAAAAATATAAATTAAAATAAACTATTATTCTCCATCTCACCTAATGGGAAAATGAAGAGAAAAAAATTAAAGAAGTAGCAGTGCGGCAAAACGGCAGAGAGAGAGGGGGGGGTGTGTGGGGGGTGGTGTACGGCTTTAAGTTTTTTTATGTTACTTAATTTGTTATTTAATGATTCACTTTTTTGATTGTTTTTTATTTGAGTAGTTGTGAAATTTTAAGTTTAGTAAGGGTATTGTAGAAAAAAGAATATGGTAAATTTTTTAAAATAAGAAAATTATCAAATTAAGTAATTTTTATGGGACGAATTAAAAATAAAATTGATCAATTGATAGTGGGGCAGAGGAAGGCTCTGTTTGGTAGAGGTATACTTATAAGCAAAACTGGCTTATTTTGAAAGCAGGGGGAGACCAGCTTCTGTTTTTCTCTCAAAAATAGTTTTTGCTTTCAAAATAAACTGCTTTTTAGCAGGTTACCAAACATCAAAAAGTGCTTTGCTTATAAGCACAACAGATAAAAAACTGCCAATCAGAGCCCAAGTATGCACTTATAATAAATCATGATTTCAACTAATGAATATTTACATGAAGATTACGAATTATATTAATACTTCGTGTTTGCAATATGTCTGTGGATTTGAAAATTCTAGTGCTTCTATCTTCCTCTTGTAAAATCTTGTTCTAAATCGTCCAATCTTTAGACGACATTTTACAATTATTCGAACTTAAAAGCTATAAAATAAAGAAAAGAATCGATTGACTTAATCGCTAGTTAGTCTAGCAACAAACTTTTTAGGTTGCACTTTTTTTTGTTGACGCTTTATTTTTTTGAATTGTGTCATGTGTCACTTAACTAAAATTATTTTCTTTTGTAATACTCTAGATATAACTTATTTTTATTCTTATGCTTTTTTACAACGTAACAGCTGCTAGCATTTTTCTTTAAAAAAATTCTACCCAAACAGTGAGACAAATGAATATCATGTAGAGACGGTTTTTATTTTATAGAAAAGTGTTTTTATAACCCTACCTATTTCATATAAGTGTCAATATAACATTTCGATAATTGAAAGTGCAAATATAACCCCAAATAATTTTTGCAAGTGCAATTTTACCCATTCCGACATTTTAAAACCGGATTTGATTGAAAAGATGATTTATCCCTATGAAATTTTAAAATAAAAATAATGAAATTACAGTTATCTTCAATTCGTCCTTTTCTTCTCTTCAACCCCTCCACCTCCAACATCGCGCCCTCCCCCACACACCACCCAACCTCTACCCCATGTGCCTTTTTTGTCGTCACAGTCGGCCAGATCAGCTCAGCTAACGCTCGAGTCGTCGCTCACCACCACTTTAGCCTTTGCTCAACCATGTTAATGACGGCATCCAAATAAGAGGTAAGGGTTTGCAGCACCTTTCGACAGTGAGCACCGATCTCCAGCGATAGTGGAGTGCTCAGCCACCGCCGACGTCAACTCCTGGATAGGCTCTGCTTCCACTGGATCTGCAAATCGGCCCTGCTCCGACTGCAAGTCAGTTCGCGAGTCAAGCTGCTCACATACGAGATAACTCGCGAAAACCCCAATATCTCTCGAGTAGCTATACCAGGCCAAGGTGAGAAGCTTTCATCGTCCTGATAATGATGGCGAGCGGGTTCAATGACCTTTCAGCAGAGGTGATTTTCTAGCAAAATTGTATTAGGCGATCCGGTTAGGGTTTTGATAGCGCTTGGTTGAGGGTGGCGTCGGTGTGATTGGGTGTGGGGTGGTGGTTAGGTGGAGGCGGCACGAAGAGGGGTGTGGGTGAGGCAGAACGTGGCGTCGCAACTTTATTCTTGAGCGGCAGTGCGACGGTGGTGGTGCGACATGGTTGAGGTGGGTTGGTGGTCAGGTAGAGGTGCGCGGGGGTGGCGGTGGTGAGTTGTGGAGGGGTGAGGGAAAAACGGTCCTATCACTTCCAGGTTTTAGGTTAAAGGGCATTTTAATCATTTTATATGTGGTCAACGTCGGTCAATGCTAAAAAGGATGTTTTAGCGTTATATTGACACTTATATCAACTAGTTAGGGTAATTATTTGAGTGCTATATTGACATTTACTCAAGTAGGAAGAGTTATATTGGTATTGTTTTTTTTCTTCCTTTCAAGGAGTTACTGTAAGGCTTAGAAGTCCTTTAACGTGATGCCCAACTGTAGAAAGTTTTACCCATCGCACTCGGATTTCCCATTTTTCAAACAATTCCTTTTTTGAAAAATGTTTTCTATTTTCTAAAATTCTCCATTGTTCCTTAAGGGCAAAGACACGTCCCCGGAATTAAAAGAAAAAGTGAAATGAGAAAGTTGTGACTGAAAACTTTATAATAGTTCTTGTACTTTTTTTATTTGTAAATCATATGTAATATAATTTTAATCTACCAAACCCATTGGTTCATACTTACTTGTATGATGCTCGTGTTGTGAAACTTGCCATACAATTATTTAAGTTGTCATATATTTTCATTGAAATACGTAATAAATTATAAATGGAAAAAAAAACTTGGCAAAGAAATACAAGTTTAGATTGTAAAATGTAGTGTTTAATTTTAAAAATAAATAATTGAAATAATGATAAGTTTTTAAGTTAAGAAATATAATATGTTCCATATCTTACAATAAAAATGCTTTATTTTCCAAGACAAGTAATTTGTATAGAGTTATGCGTAGCATTCAAAAGTAGTACATGGCTTGAATGGGGTGAGTAGTTAGAACCTTTTAGAAAAATGAATCAAACAATACCATTTGGCCTTTTATTTTCTAATAAGAAAAGAAAAATTTCCATTTATACTCAGCGTTTTTCTTGCGGGGGTGTTGGCCAGGTATACAAGCTATTCATCATCAGATAATGAATGTACAAATACTGGTGTGTTGGCTAGGTAAACTGGCCATCCAGATAACGAATGAACATAAGCCTTGATTGCCAGCCAATCTTTGAAACTAGATCCCACGTGGATATACTTTCTACTTTAAATTTAGTTTTATCTATATATTTCAAAATTGTAAAATTATGAACTCTAATAAATCTCACTCCATTTTTCAAACGAGTAATATCACGTCCAGTGAGAAAGAAGGCAAATTCTTGGAAAAAACCGTCTTTCCATAAGGTTATGGAAATACGGAGTTTAATTAGAATAATAAAAGGTAAAGGATCTTAGTTGCAATATTAAAATTTTATTATGCAACATGTAGTTGTTATAAAGTTTATAATCCGATTCATACAACCCGAAAATTTTATCTTCATTTCTTCTAATTTACACTTTAAACCTTGATATTTCCATGACTTATGTAAATACTGTCTTTCAAGAGATGGACTCAATCCCTATTTGCATGATTGCGAAATAAAGTAGTAATGAGCATAGCTAGAAATTTTTGAAAGTTTTTCGGAGATAATTTTTTTAGATGAAACTGTTATAACACTGCAATAATATTTATTATATCTCAATTTTAAAAGTGTACAAATTACTTGTGACTGCTAATCATAACCTTTGAACGAGTTGTGCTCATTATTTACAATTTGTGAAATCAAGGAATATCAATAACATTTCTAACTAAAATAAATAAATAATAGTAGTACTTAAACGAACTATCCAAATATCATAGTCACTGTCTAGCATAAATTAAAATAAAAGTACTTAAACAACGTAGTCTAATACTACTTAAATAAAAAATTTAAAACTCCCGCCACCATTATGTACTGCATAAGTAATTTTAAAATCGCAACGGTCACCTTCTTCATCAATCTAGAATGGGTGGTGCGATCATTTTTCGTTGCTCGCTTCATAAGGCAGTAAACAATCGTTGCTATTTCACTGATGGATCATACAAGAGATTATTCATCATTAATTACGTATCATTATTTATGGTTATGAAATAAAAAATTATTCGTCTGTTATATCAAAAAAACTCTCATCTTACCATATGTTAATGGTACAACTCGCTACTTCTGGTTCCGCCCACAACTTAGTCTAAGCTACCACGTCAACTAGGAACTCATGTAATGCTATAATTGGAATTTCTTCATAAAAGTAAAAGATAAAAACTTTGGAATTTCTCCCAAACTATACTAATTGGAATTTCTTCTTGCCTCTAATTTTTGGCGGACCGTATACGCGGTAGAACACCGGCCAGGCTTGTACTGTACCACGACCACGACTAAACCACAAGGCCCACTACTAGTCTAACCAGGGTTAAATTAACGACGTCATTCATTTCTAGTATTCGACCAGGGTTAAATTAACGACGTCATTCATTTCTAGTATTCGACCAGGCTTTCAGCATTAGACCTTTAAATACCAATTAAACTCCCACCGCTCACCTTTCAGACCTACGCTTCTTTTAGGTGGTGGAAGCGTAAGTTTTCTCTGAGAATTCGCATTTCATTTTGGTACTAAAATTTTTTTTCTCAGAGCAAGCTGTTGGACGGCTGAGAGCGAGGCGAGATTCGAGTTTGATCGGAGGACCGGAGCATTTGTAGGTACGCGTTTTGAGCATTGGTCATCGGAGCGCTTCGAAGCGGCGTCGTCAGGTGCCTTTTTGCTTCCATACGAGTTGCAAACCCTAGTTTAATTTAATTTTCCATTTCATGTATGGATCTGGCTGCATAAGAGCTAATTTAGTATGTTTATGAATATCACGTGTTCAATCGGTTGGGAATTGGCCGCTAGGGTTCCGAGTGGGGGGGATTTTTTGCTTGCATGTTCATCTTATGACTGAGACGTTTTAGTTAGGGTTTCATTTTTATATTTGTCACATGATTTGGCTCTTAGTTATGTACGAAATGGTACATCTAGAACCATTTGCCAAATAGCTAAGATGATGTTCCTCTGGATGTCACTTATGTTTCTAGCATGCTGGTGTAGCTTTTTGTTGCTGGCTAGGACTTTTTTTTTGGGCTTCTCTGTGTGTTTAATCTTCCAACATGATATCATCTCTAAGTTTATTGGCAAATTCCGTTCATTTGAAGTACCGCCCTTCCATGAGTAGTAGTGTATTGGTTCTTTGCTCTGTGTGTGTTTTTCATGTAGAAATAAGCTGATTTCGGTGTCTCCGTCCGCCTAGTTTTTGTCTGCATCTCTGAAAGTTGTGGCATTCTGTTGTTTCTCTAGGTGATTCTGAAAATAATCTATCTGCAAGAAGGAACTAGGCTCTATGGCGGCTACGGCAACTGTTGCACCAGGAATTAGGTATGCACCGGAGGATCCTACGCTTCCCAAACCTTGGAAAGGCCTAGTAGATGGCAAGACTGGTTACCTCTACTTTTGGAACCCAGAGACCAATGTCACACAATATGAAAGGCCTGTTTCCTCTTCAAATGTTCCATCTGCTCCACCCCACAAACCCTTGAGTTCCTCCGTTCATGTCCAAAAGTCGCATCAAGGATATAGTGAGAGTAGTCCCAGAGATGATCATTATAGGTACACCGGAAGTGGCAATGGCGGCTCAGTGAAGGCTTCATCTGTAGATATGTACTCTCAGGCATGTTTTCTGTTCTTTTAGTTTTTTCTTCTTATTTGTCTTAGTTTAATTGTTTTCATATGTGGAATGCTAGGTCTATTATATAAGTAGTAGATGTAAGTATCCATTCACTAAAAGAGCTCCTCATTTGGGTACATTGGTAGTGGCTCTTACTGTCCATGACCAGTATAGTCATGGCATTACTTGCACACTATAATTATACAGCTCAATTGAGGCTATGTTGGCTCTATTTGGCAGAGCTTATAAGCTGCTTTACTTATAAGCAAAACACTTTTTAGCATTTGGTAAAGTGTTAAAAAACAACTTATTTTGTAAGCAAAAGCTATTTTTTGGGGAAAAGCAGAAGCTGGTCTCCCTCTGCTTTCAAAATAAGCCAGCTGTGCTTATAAGCACAGATCTGCCAAACAGAGCCATTATTGCCTCCGCGTCTCCCCCTCCCTCTTTCATGTGTGGATTTGCACAAGTGTTTGAGTTGCACTTTCTTTTGTTATATATGATTTTACTCTAGTCTTTGCAGGGAGTAAAATTTAATCTTTTATTTCATTTTTCTTTAGGATGGACGTGGTGGACCAGATCATTCACATGATGCTCCAAAAGTGGCTTCAGGTGCTGGTGTTGCAAATGGTTATGCAGCACCAAGTGCAGGGAATACAATGTCTCCGGAAGCTTATCGTCGCCGTCATGAAATTACTGTTACTGTAAGTGTCAAGTGTGTTCCATCTGTTAAATTTGGTTGTTTAACGTTTGACTTCATAAAAAAAAAGATATCAGTGTTCAAATGATGTAGGAACATAGGGGTTGTTTTTGAACTATGGGTTCATTAGGCTCATCTTAGACCTCAGGGGAGTGGGTTTGTATTCTATTAGGCCTTGAAGTCTTGTTTATGTGCATTCATGGGCAATCAGCACTCTTGACTTGGGGCGATAATGCCAAGGGTGTGGGTCTGGTTACCATTGGTTTCGTGAGGCAGACCAGAAGTCCAATGAACTAATGCATTGTAGCATGCACATGAATTACTTGTTGGATACTTATCTGGAACTTGCAATTGAATCTCTAGGTAGCATGCGTGAGTAGTGAATTCTGGGGGTGGGGATGGGATTCGGTGCACGGTTCTCACTCTGAAGTTCATATAGTGAGTTTTGTTTGCGATATGTATATCTCTCTCTTTAACCTGTTTGTTTCTCCAATTGCCAGGGAGCAAATGTCCCCCCTCCGTTGATGTCATTTGATTCCTCTGTTATCCCGTCGGAGATCCTGAGAGAGGTATGGATACATTTGCAATTTGATCAAGTTTGGTGTAATCTAACGCCTTTTAAGTTTTTTGTGCCCTTTTAACGATGTGCTTGCTTGAGTTATGTGATTGCTGGGGTCCATTTTTGAACTCCGGGGCTCACTTGCATCTTTTTCTATCTTTTCTTTTGGTCGTAGGTGCGATATTTGCTCCAGGGAGGAGCAAAATGTCGTACTGTGTGCTTTCCCTTTTTGGGGGGCTTGCATTTTTTTTTGAAGTGCCCCGTTCCATGGGCCAATTTTTGTGAATGCTCTCTTGAGTCATAAGTTTGTGGCTGACTGCTGTTGGTGACGATTCAGTCTGCCACGCTCTATGAACTGAAGAAGAGGCGTCCTCCCATTGCTGCTTGTGGCAGCAAGTCTTAGCTTCCATTACTATGGGGGGTGATGCTTCTTCTAGGATTGGCTTATTGGATAAGTCATAAAGAACCATAGAGAACTTGAGACCAAGTATCTCTTCTTATAGGAGTGTCGTGTGTTTGTTTTCTTTTCCAGGTACAAAGTGCTGGGTTCTCTGCTCCGACTCCAATCCAGGCTCAGTCGTGGCCAATTGCCATCCAAGGCCGAGACATTGTGGCAATTGCCAAGACAGGCTCAGGAAAAACGTTGGGATATCTTCTTCCTGGCTTTATTCATCTGAGGAAATTGCATAACAATCCTAGGGTGGGTCCAACTGTTCTGGTGCTATCACCAACAAGGGAATTAGCAACTCAGATTCAAGATGAAGCTTTAAAGTTTTGCAAATCATCAAGAATATCTTGCACGGTATGTTGTATCTCAATCCATGAAGTTTTGGGATGTTTCTAAGCTGTTCATAACTGTGCTTTTACCGGATGATTTAATGTTTTTATTACTAGGAACCTTGATTTAACTAAGCTGTCTTGAATTAATCATTTCTTTTTTCAGCAATAGAACTGTAAAAGAATGGTAACTGTGAAATCCTTTAGTTGTAAAGGAACAGGCTATATGTGTTATGCAGTAGTGCTTTCTGAAGTCCAATTTTAAGCATTATCAGTGGCACTATATATATGAATCTAGGTGGAATAATTGCAGCTGATAATTATTCTTTTTCTTTCCCTCTGTATTTAAGTGCTTATATGGTGGGGCGCCCAAGGGACCTCAACTGAAGGAGCTGGATAGAGGTACTGATATAGTCGTGGCCACTCCTGGTCGGTTGAATGATATTCTTGAGATGAGAAGAATTAGCCTGCATCAAATCTCCTTTTTGGTACTGGATGAAGCTGACCGCATGTTGGACATGGGGTTTGAGCCTCAGATAAGAAAAATTGTCAAGGAGGTGCCCACCAAAAGGCAGACATTGATGTACACAGCTACTTGGCCAAAAGAGGTTCGTAAAATTGCTGCAGATCTCTTGGTTAATCCAGTTCAGGTGAACATAGGGAATGTTGATGAGCTTGTAGCTAACAAGTCTATCACTCAGGTACTACTCTACTTTTTCTCACTGCCCCCTTGTTGTTTACATTTGAATAATTTGTTGGGGCTACTGCCACCATCTTATTTTTAAAGATTATTATCTGTTTTCATGAGCAGCATGTTGAACTTGTGTCATCATTTGACAAGCAAAGGCGGGTAGAACAGATTTTGAGATCTCAAGAACCAGGATCAAAGATAATCATTTTCTGTTCGACTAAGAAAATGTGTGATCAACTTTCGCGTAATCTGACCCGTCAGTTTGGAGCTGCTGCTATTCATGGAGACAAAAATCAGAGTGAGAGGGATTTTGTTTTGAGCCAGTTCCGTAGCGGGAAATCTCCAGTGCTTGTTGCCACTGATGTTGCTGCCCGTGGGCTGGATGTCAAAGATATCAGGTGTGGTGATTCTTTAATTAAATTTAGATTGTTCAGCTATTTATTACAGAAATTTTCTTTTGTAGTAGTACTCTTGACTTCTTGTGTTGGTTCAATTTTTTTTCAGGGTGGTGATAAATTATGACTTCCCCACTGGTGTTGAGGACTATGTGCACAGAATTGGAAGGACAGGAAGGGCAGGGGCTACTGGGGTAGCTTACACATTTTTTGGAGATCAAGACTCTAAGCATGCTTCTGAACTTGTTAAAATTTTGGAAGGCGCAAATCAACATGTCCCGCCAGAAATCCGCGATATGGCTTCACGTGGTGGTGGTGGAATGGGACGGTCTAGGCGTTGGGGGTCTGGGGGAGGTGGATATGATGGTGGTCGAGGTGGGAGAAATGATTCTGATTATGGTGGCAGAGGTGGGTGTGGTTATGGACGGGACTCCTCTGACAGGTTTGTTGATTATTTATATTTTAGTTGATTTTGTGGCTCTTATTGATTCTAATATATACCATTCTTTTATCTATCCCAATTCAGTGGTAGGTATGGTGGCAGTTCCTATGATGCAACCCCAGGAAGCTTCCACCAGCGGAGCTTCCATGAAAGTGTGACTCAGAAGCAAGGTCGTAGTCCCGAGAGAGGTTCTGGTTGGGGGGGTGTTACCAGGGCTCGTAGCCGTAGTCCTGAAAGATTTGATCAGGCTCCTCCTCGAAGCTTCCATGAAGCTATGCTCCAGCGGGCACCCAGACCAAAGTTTGATAGTCTTGAACCGATGTCATTTAATGGAAGTAACGGTGATAGAAAGCCGAGCAGTCGCTGGGATGATGGAGCTAAGCAGACGGGGAATGAAGAGGAAGAGGAAGGAATGATCCACCCCTAGGATGACTCATTTATCGCTGGTTGATTATGAATTTTGCGGGTTCTTAAGCTGGCTTTGCAGCAGCATATTACTCGCTGTTTGTCTCATTTTGTTATCATGGGAACTGATACTAACTCTGGTATTATTATTATTATTACCTGCTTACAAAGTAGTGGAGGATGAAATGTCCATATGGCAGATGTACTAGGTAATCGGGTCTATCTAACGAGGGCTTGCATTTTGTTGATGTGAACTCCTGTCTTTTGATAGGGTAGCGTTGAAGGCAGGGGTGTCAGAAAACTAAGGGCAATTTTACCTGTGAACTCTCGTCCAGGTCTTCTTTGCTTGTAAATGAATTGGTTTTAGTGCCTTTATAATATTATAAGCAGAACCAGTCAATATGCTATTGCTGTCTATTTTTCCTCTTTGATCAACACTGCAGCTCTGTGTTGATTCTTATGCTCTTTTTTCCACCTCCTCAATAATATTTACAGTTTTGCATCTACAATCAAGACTTATGCAATGCAAGTATCATTATGCTTCTGCGTTCTTAGCCTTTGGTTTAATCCTCTTTGCTCTCGAGTAAAGGAAGACTCCTGCTAGAGCGATACCAGTCCCTGCAATTAGCAAGATCGCGAAAAATCAGATACACATAGACTATACCTAAAACTAGAGCAGAATGTACGAGCAAGAGGGAAATACCTAGGGCGTTTATTGGTGAAACGGGTGTCTGAAAGAAGATTGGTGAAACGGGTGTCTGAAAGAAGATTACTGCAGATACAATGACCACCACTCGTTTGAAGCTGTTGCCTACTGAATGAGTTACCGGCGATACCATTTGCAGTATCATGTAAGAAACCTGCCAGTTCCAAACTGCTTAATCACCGACTTGAGAAAAAACTTTGGATCAACTATGAGAGGAGGCAGTTTGGTGGATAATTTAACCTGTTGGTATGTGTGGAAGCAGAAGCCAGCCAACAGCGATCTCATCCAAAATTCTCGAAGATTCAGTCCCTGACTTGCCTGAACAACACAAGTTCAAATAAGCTGGAAGACACAAAATTTAAGGAAAATCAAATTTACTCACGGCGTATTGAAGGTAGGATGGACTAAATTTAATCCTGTCCATGAGAATAGCAATGGGCACCAGAAGTATGAATGATAAGATGGTCATAACTGAGAAGATGTTGATGTTATCCAAGGTATCCTGTTCAGACAACCTGCATGTCAGTAATAGAAAAACTAATAGCATTCAGAATCTGCCACGAGACCTTTACCTCCTCCTTAACCATGACAACTTTGCTGTAAACATTTCGCGCTTGATTGGTCAAATTGGATGCCATTGCGCTCCCGAAACCTATCCTACATGGTGTACTCCAAAGAAATCCACAATTAGGATCTCACATATTCTTGATTCTTTGTTGAGTAGCATATGAACTTACCAATTGAATGAAGCCTCAGTAAACGATGCCAATGCCACACCTCCAACAATAGGCACCAAGGAAGAGACTACCCAGAAAGACGGCCGCTGTATCATGCAAGAGCTTGAGCCTTAACCATTCTCTTTACATTTACTCTATTGCAAATGTAGATCAGTGAATAGCTACATACCTCGCCGAGAAACAGAACAGCAAGAATTACAGTGAAGAAAGGCTCCATTGCTTTGATTGTATGAGTGAAGGAAACAGCTACTTTCCCCAGACTTATGTTGGTTAAAAGGTTCCCCAGTGTATGCCCCAGAGCCAAAAGGGAAAGAGAAGAAAGCTGGATTTTGTGGATTAAAAAAGTGTTAGCTTTTCTCCAAGATCAGGCAACTCTATTTAAAGCTATGTATAGTTTCGGCAACCTGGGATTTTGTAATATTTGGCCTTGGATGGAGATTAAATGACCACATCAGAAGTACAAGAAGTGTTCCACACCCAAATTGGAAAGCTGATACTGTCGCTGGATGCGGAAAAACTTTCAGAACCTGCGATTTTACGCATAAAATTGAATCGCATTTATATGCAAAATTAAGAAATCAACTCAAAATCAAAATTTTAGGTACCAACTTGTTTGTTGTAAATGTTGAAGTATATGTTCAACAAATACCATCCAGCAAACATGGATCCGAGCTGTAGAGTCTTGAGCGTCTGATCATCATTTGGCTTCGTAGAATCGCCCGCATTATTACTGCCTGCTGCTCTGACCCTGATCTCGTTCGACTTCGCTGCTGTTCGTAAACACGAGGAATTTAATTTCGTATCGAATGCAATACAATCCGTCCTTTGGAACTTGCGTTCGGATTTGTATCTCAACACGGATACAGGGAGTGAAGAGTGTGAAGGCTTTAGGCGAGGAGAGACAGCTAATAGAACATAGCTGCTCTCCATTTTCGTTGGAGCTGGTTTCTGTAGGTCTGTGAGTGAGACTGTTCCATTGTAATTTGTATGGCTGTGGAAAATTGGCAGTTGAAATTTTCCCGGAATAACACTGTCCTGTCACTCGTACTAATCCATTTGTAGCCTGTATAGCAATTAATTCAGACTTAACATGGCGGCACAATAATAAACTACTCCCTCCGTCCCATTTTAAACTTCCTGATTGTTTTTGCACAAACTTTAAAACAAGTATAAATGATATTTTTTTAATGAGTGATGAGAGTGAGCCTACATAAATCAAATCAAATGAGAGTAAGATTTATGATCACATATTTATGGATAAAAATAGAAAGTTTAGAATTAGAAAGTTTATAGTGGAAGGTCCCAAAAGGGAAAATAGGAAGTTTAATTGGGACGGAGGGAGTACCTTTTATTAAAAATGTTTAGAATGGGCTACTTGGGCTGTAATTGATTTTGGGCCTGTTGGCTTCTGGGACTAGGTAGGCAGCATTTGTCATGAACAGCAAAGTAAATAAGGGTAATAAAGTAATTTGTTGATTTTAATTGCAGAAATTGGAAAATCATCTCATTTCCATTTCTCCCGGTATTTTCTTCCGTTTAACTCTGAATCCTAACTAACCCTAACTGATTTACATGGGTGATTTCAGCTTCCACGAGCTTCTATGAATTATGGTGCTGAGCTGGAATTATGCCCATCAATTGACGCTTTTGACCTTGTTAAATTGGGCAGAATAACAGTATTTGACTATTTGTGCCTTCTAAATCTGCCGCTTTTCCCCCTTGGTTTTGGGAATGTCATCTGGGAACAAAGTTGCAATTTCCTTTATTTCAAAAGGTCTAAAGAAGAACGTAAGCTCACTCAGAAGCTGGAGTAGAATCTCAACACTGAAGAAGGGAAAAGCGGTTTCCAACCGTTTATTAACCAATCTGTAACTGAAGGTCGGTTAATAAGTTAGAGATGAGGTGGGAGGCTATAAGTAAACAGAGGGACATCTAGAGGCCTCTTTGGATTAGTAAGATCAAAAACTGATTCTGTAATATTCACTTCCCTTTCTTTCTTCTCTTCTCATAATCTGATAATCAAAGGGATTTTTGCGTAATCAAAGCATCAGATTCTCGGAAGCTATGGCGGAAAATTCTATGTTGAATGTGATGGAATCTCGGGTTAAAGATTTGGAGGGGAAACTGACCACGTCAATACAAGAGCTGAGGCAACAAATTGAGCTGATCGGCAACAAATTGCAGGAGTCTTTGGCTAGGAATGGAAAGGAGATGTTCGAGATGAAAGGCGAAATCTCATCGGTGAAAGGAGATCTTCAATTTGTTCAGGCAAAACTGCAAAAGATGGAAGGGCAGCAAGGAGAGCAGAGAAGAACTGAGGAGCAAGGAGAAGGATCAAGTATCCATGTCTCTGACTCAGGTCTGGGAGGTAAATCTCATATTGAAGTTAATTCTGAGAGAAAAGAGCATAATATGAGTAACTCAATGTTCAATGACTGCACTGCTAGAAATCCTTATTTGCATGATCATAGTGTGAGACAATCTTTTGTGTACGACTTTAATGTGAGAGGATTTAACATGAACGATCATAATATGAAAGGATGTTCTGCTGTGTTTTAATTCTGTTGTTAATGAGCCCAATGTTAGGGGCAGCGCTAATCCTCGAGTAATGTTAATTGATGAGATGAACAGGAGGAATAAAACTGGGGGAAACAGAGATTTAATCATCCTAGAGCAGGGCTGAATGTGTGCAGTGTTGAGTTGTACATGAGATGGCATCCCGTTTTCGATATCTCATTGCTTAAAGAAGTATGATGGTCCTGTTTCTCACATAGCTAGTGGAATTCCAGATATTGACTTGGATGGTATGCTTGGGCTGCAGCCCCGTAAGATTCTACAAACAAGAGACATCATCCGGGATGGGGCACCAGTGAACCGGTGGCTAATCGAATGGTCAGGGCTAGAGCCTTCTTGGGAAGATGCCGACTACATAATGAATAAATTTCCAGACTTCTAAGCTTGAGGTCAAGCTTCAAATTAAGGGGCATGAAACGTCATGAACGGTCTAAAGAAGAAGAAAGTAGAAGCTCGATCAACCTGTTTCTTAACCGATCTGTGACTGAAGGTTGGTGGTTCATTAGTTAGAGATGGCTGGGAAGCTAGGAGTGGGATACAGAGGGACAATTAGGGGCATCTTTGGAATAGTTGGATCAACAACTGATTCTGTAATTTTCATTTTCCTTTCTTTTTTCTTCTCTCATAATCTGATAATGAAAGCGTAATTTTGTTGGATCATATCAGAAAACTAGGTGGTGCTTATTGGTGAATGATGAGTAACCCCCCGGAAAATCAATGAAATGACAAAAAATCTTTCTAACTTCTGAGCCCCATGCACTACAAAATAATATTCACAAGGAAATAAAACATAGAATTACTGCATCACAAGACATACCTCTGATATCACCATCATGAAAATAGATATTTTTAAAATGTGTTTTACATCAAATCTAGCTAGATCTCACACAATAATATTTACATTTATATATTTATGATTTTGCAATCTAAACATCATTAATTTAATTATTAAATAATAGGATTATTTACATTTATAATCCTGCCTTTAGGATAAAAGTATCAATATAACCACGCAATCTGAGAAAGTGCTAATTTAACCCTAACTAATTAGTGCATGTGCCAATCTAACCCTAACTTTAAAAAAATTGTGCCGTTGACCATGAAATTCCGGCAATGACATTAAATGAAATGACTAAAATACTCTTCACTAAAAGCTAAAAGATTGATACCTAAAATACACTTCATTGTCTTCTTGTTCACTGCTGCTCCTCTGCCGCTCCGCTGCCGGAAAATGCCTCCCTACCCCCTCCCGCCGAAAATCTCCGCCACCACCCCTCCCGCTGTCACCCCTCGATGGCTCCTCTCTACCCACCTTTATGGCAGGAAACCTTAGCCGCTACCACCTCGATGGCTGGAACCCTTAGCCGCGCCACCTCGATGGCTCTCCTCCACCCACCTCTAAACATCAAAAAACAAAAGTTCGAAAGAATTCAATGAATCGAGAAAAGCTATATTACTGCGCCCCAACTCACCAAACATCTCCAAACCTCAACTCAAGAACAAACACTTCCGCCACCACTAACCACCACCTTTGCTACTATCTCCGCCAATAACCACGTCCACCACTACCACCTCATCTTTGCTCAGAACCCAACGCCGCTCAGCCAAGTGCTGGAAAATCATTCTCTGAGACCAAACCCTAGGCCAGGAAAATCGATGCCGGAAACTCACCCACTCAGTCTCACGACCACTCACCCATCATAAACGTAAAATTGGGAGGACAGAATCGAGAAGAAGAAAAGAACCGGGAAGGGGGGCAAAGAAGAAAAGAATCAGGAAGGGAGGTGAAGAAGACGACGAATGGATGAATCCTTTTTTTCCATTTCTTTTTGCTTTTTAAAAAATGCATGGGAAAAATAGTCTTTTTACATAAATTCGGTCATAAATCAATTGACTAAAAATTCAAACGAGTCAAAGTTTATATTGGCACTTTCTGAGATTGCAGGGTTATATTGACACTTTCAGCCTAAAGTCATGATTATTTTACCATTTTACTCTAAAAATAAAAATAAAAGGGGTTACATGGTAGAATAATGGTCTAATACTGACGACTACTTCGGTTTGAAATAGTCGGCTATCAACCGAATCCCACTGGAAGTCGATCACAGTATTCGAATATCAACCACATTCTCACTGAATTCAAATCAGGAAAAAGTACGATAGTCTCTAACATGACACAAGATGATCAATCAGTGACTTATCTACTTGTTAGGTCTACAAATCTGAACTGTAAATATATGATTGGAATCGCCAAAAGTAAGTTGTTTTGACTACTTTGGCTCGGATTTCTCCTTTACCGGCATATAAACCAGATCGGAAGCCAACCAAGTTTAACCAAGCAAAAGGAGTTGTTGGAAAAAATTAGAATTGGCAGAGACAGCCAAGATGAGATATTCCAGCAAACTAAAAGACCTCGCTTTTTACAAACTACCCCTTTATCTTAGTAAAGCATGAGAAAAAGAACAAAAAAAATGAATTAATAGATCCCACTCGGAAAAATATGAAAGTTAATAAATCATTTTAAAAAACCTCCAATCATCGTAATCATCGGGAAAATACAAAAAATAGCACCCAAATCTGATTTATTTTTATCATTTATCTACCACCGTCACCGAGAGTGCATCGGTAGAAATGGAGTTGTCACTCCAATAAAAAAATCCAAAAAACTCCACCAGCAACAAAAAGACCTTGACTCGAGCAGCAAATTCCACCACCATCGGACCTCGACTCGTTCTTGACTCGGACCAAGTCAGACCGATTCATGCCGAGTCAGACCGATTTGTATAAAAGGATTTATACAAAAGAAATACGTTGCCTGTTTATTTAGATTTTTCATTTTTTGGTTAAATATGATCGCCATTTTTATTTATCACTTCAGATTCCTACAACATATTAAATGTTGGTGAAAAGAGTACTTTGTTGTCAAATTTTTATTTGAATATTTTGAGTCACTCTCTTGAAAAAACAATATTTTCATAAGTTATAGAAAAACCATGAATTCAGGTGAAATTTAATCATAAAAATATAAAAAATTGAGAGTTAAAATAATTAAAATTAAAGTTAAATTCGTACGTCTATTTTTAGTTTGAAACATTACATATTACATATTTAGATTAAAACATTATACATTTACTATTGTGATGACAGGTAGATCAAGATTATACTCCTCCATCTTTAATACTCCTCCCGTTCCACTAAAACCCGATTAATTGCTTTTCCAAAGTTAAATTTTGTAAATTTTGACCCTAAATTTCAATCAATATGTATAATAAAAAATATAATGTATGATTTCGTTAGATTTATCTTAACATCTATTTTCTAAATATCAATTTTTTATTGAAATTTTTTACATATAGTTAGAAATATTGATGGTCAAACATAATCATCAAAAATTGTGAAAAAAGAAATAAGCAAGAATTAATGAGGCAGGGAATTAAATGGTATGTTTATTTCTTTTTTGGTTAAAGTTATTAAATTTTAATTTTATATTAAATATAAATATAAATAATATTATTATTAGATCTGATATTTTATATTTATTATACAAATTCATTTTGAAACATTGATGTACATAATTATATATATTACACAAAGTCTTGTATTTGATCGACTAACCGTTAGACGAGATCATTTTATAATTGATGTAGTTAATGTGATGATTTGATGTTTATATTTATCGCAACTATAATCTTATAATATATATAGGGAAGAGTTTTATTAACACCCTTATTTGTACACCTATTTTAACACCAAATCTCAAACACCCATCTAACATAATCATATGGCTGAGATTAATTTACTAAAAAAGATTTAATGAATGAGTAAAATTATGTTAGATGGATGATTGAGATTTGATGTTAAAATATTGTATAAATAAGGGTGTTAATAGAACCTTTTCCTATTTATTAATATAAAGAAATGAGTCCGTCTCTTGAAAGACGGTCTTTCCATAAGTCATGGAAAAACCAAGGTTTAAAGTGCAAATTATAAGAAATCAAGATAAAATTTTCGGGTTGCATGAATCGGGTTATAAATTTTATAAATACTACA
>JAULKJ010000013.1:869232-883099 GCA_032355405.1 Rubia balearica | reverse complement strand
GACCTCCATTCGCCTGGAGTGCATGGTGGCGTCAGTTCGTGACCCCTCATAATTTTTCATTGCTGGGATCTGTTTTGAAGCTGACAACGAGGTCTATTCTCGCCAGTTGAAGATGCTGGGGATCAGAGTGCATTATCTTGCCTTTTCCCCTTTTTCTTCCATTGTAAGAAGATTGAAATTCTTTGCCTACGTCTGAGGCTCTACTCCTGATTCATTCAGTTCCATGCAATGTGCTTGTTACCGAAATGGACAAGAATCGTGGAATCTGACTTTGGGTTCCACCAGGCATGCCAACTTGATGTGCCCCTGAAACAAAGTCTCCGTATCAACTGTTAGTCTGGCCGATATCTGCAAGACAAAGCCCCCGGAGTATTTTGAGGGGAAGACTCTCTGACGCTCAAGTCAGAAAAATATGTCTATCAAATCAGAAGTGAATAGTCTTCGATACGGTGTTACGTTTCTTATTTATATAGGAAGGTTGATAGGGAAACTCTTTTGTTTTCTTGTGCTGCAAGTACTAGACTCTCTCATGGGCCTGTCTAAGGGTTATTACCCAAAGGTTATTACAATGTGTATAAAATAGGGTAACTTGGGCCGTCTATGCTAAGCATTTGGGGTCCAACATGAATTCACATTATCATTAGTAGAAATTAAGGCTATTGGATTTAATGGTAGAAGATTGAAGTGTTCAGGAGATAAAAGAAGAAAAAGAGCAAGTTTTCAAGCAAAGGTCCAGGATTGTTCATGGGGCACATACCGTGCCGATCAGTTTGCACTGAAGATTGAAGTACCAGAGAACATATAACTCAATCCAAGAACAAACTTGTCATGCATACATGACCTTAGTATATAACCTTTGACCAAACTGACATAAAGATGAAATACTTCCTGGTTCATTCCCGAGCTTAGAAATAAATCATGCAAAGACATTAACTAGTTGTCATAATCTCAATCTTGCATAATCATAAGTATATGCCTTGAAGCACAGAATAACAATGATAATAGAAGCATTTAAAAGGATGAATCTAAGAGTCTCACAAATCAAGTTAAACATGACAAATGCTCCCAAGTAATTAACTAAGCTACCATAATCAAACCATAACAAGTTTGAGTTTAGAAGAAAAAAATGCTAAGAAATAAATGAAGGAAGATAGGAAAATCCTATGGAAAGTGTTTAAGATCTGCATCCTCTATTTATCCAATGGATAAGGGTTCCTTTTATAGTGGGATGAGAAAGAAACTAATAATCCATTCGTCAAAGCCCTAATCAACAGACTGGCACAGACCATGCTAGCTGGCACAAATCGTGCCCAGTTTTCTAGCACAAACCATTTAGTTTTACGGGATCCGTTCCCTGGGACTAGTTTGCGAGTAACACTAATGGAACAAACTGCATAGATTTACACTGTTAATTTCTTGAGACCTTGCTCCTACCTTTTGATTACACGGACCATGTAAGATTACACGGTTTTTTCTCCGGGACTTCAATCTTGGGTAAAAATTTCTTGCTTCGAATTTGAAGTTTATAAAAGATTTTTGTGGTTCATAACAAGGCATTCTCTCAAAATTATTTTACATATAATAATATTATCTTTGACGATCCCTAATGACTTAAGCATGATCGGTACATAGGGGCCAACTTCAGCTCTTCGACAACTTTTTGTGGAGAGTAAGATTTTGATGATTTTGGCACCACCAAGGTACAATATTTGTCAAAGGTATTACTTGTAATAATTTAAATTTCTGGGTACGAGATCCAATCCTACAAGTTTTGTAAAAGAATAATTTTTTATTAATTTATTTCCATAAAATTAACTTGGAAAGAATTTGTTGGATCTCTGTCCTATTGATTTCGATCCTACTTAAAAAAAATTGTGTAGAACATGATATCTGATGCGGGGCATTCCTTCCGAACTACCATAATATATGCATTTGACGTAATGCTCCATGCAAGCTCCATGATACTTGCAAAACAAGGTTTCGGGGAGTCCCAAAGATCTTCCTCTGATGGCTAAGTTAGTATATTATTAATATATGAGTAATCTCTGTAAAACAATATTACATATTCTACTTCTCGGATCACCTATTTAAGACTGATGTATTCCTCAATCCTTGTGGATCATGGTTTTAGTGGCATGGTTATATGTGAGAATAATCTTCTATTCTAGGTTCTCTTAGAATGGCTCACTACAAGCGAGGTGCTTCTCTTAGTGATGTTCTCTTTCTTCTCCAGTGAAGAATATTTTATTTGGTTTGGTGGGCTCGGGGTATTATCTTTATTCTAAACTCTCATGATTAGGGGAGATGTATATCATAATCCCCCCTTGCCCAACGAGTCACTATGAGCTTACATGTCATATTTGAAGTTGGGATAAAGGACATTTAGTCATTATGTAAGGAATATTAAATGTGCATTGTGAGGTTAGTAATTGACAACGGGGTGAGTATTGGCTCATTGGGTAAAGAGAATTGGGAATTTGTAACTATTATCCTTCTATATGGTTGGACATTTCATGTAAAAGGGTTTAGTAAAGTTTAGTTGTACCTTCGTTTAAGAGTTTTCTAACTTAAGTTTCAGCCCTTCTTATTATGTAATAATTTTCTACCTTCCTAATTAGAAATGGCAAGTTGTAGTATTTTGAATTTAGCCGACGTGTCTATTTTGAGGGAAGACTATCCTTTCCTATCTTTTTGTGAGGTTATAGACCCTTCTCTTAATGATGTTGTAACGCAGCCACATGTGGGCATGGTTGGTGTTTACGAGTCTCAGCTTCAATATTGTCTAACTTTATGTATGTTGGATTCGTATAAGATTGATCTCGTCCAATTGCACCCACATGGGGTGGAAATGTTGATTGGTTTCGAGCAAATTTTCCATGAGGCCGATATTAATTTCAGTGTAAGCATGTTTTCTTCCTACTATCAGTTAGATTTGGCTCCTGAAACTAAGCCTTGGGTGACCTTTAAGCCCAATATTTTAGCAACTGATGTTGTACGGTGTTTGTCTGACGTGTGTGAAGAATGGGAGGCTAGTTATCATTTTATTACTTGTAGGGAGTCTACTATAATGCCTTCTTGGAATAACAATGTACCTTTAGGTTGAAAACTAATGTGGGGGAGTAAGGTGAGTCATTTTGCTGAAACATGTGCTCATGCGGTGGTGTTTGGGAGGTTTACCAACCGGGGAGGTCTAGTTTTTTACATTTTAAAATTGTAAAGGAAAATATAGGAACCTATTTAATATTTTATTTTTGTTGTTGCTGTTTTAAATTAGGTTTGGGGGATGGTTTTCTTGCTGATCAAGGAACGGGTGTGTCGGGCAATCATCATTTGGGTAATGGTGCTGGTGACGATGAAGTACCTAGTGGTGTCTCTCTTAAAGTGGCTCAGGGTGGGGTTGGAACTAAAGGGGCTACACACTTTATGCAAGGAAAAGAAATCCCTAATTTTGGCTCTTCGTCACAAGTTGGGGATTTTAGAATAGAGTAGGTCTAATGGAGATGAGTATTGTGGGTGATAGGTTGGTTCCAGGGGCGGGTTTTAGAGTGAATTGGCTTGGTAATTTGTAATCTACTGTCAGGGTTGGAACTTACGGCCCTTGTAATTTTGTGTTTTTAATGTTTGATTATTTAATATCATAATTTTAACATTGCATATGTTTGGTTTACTCTAAGTAGGCTAAAACCTTAATGAGTTTATAGAAGTAGAAATAGTATATGACTCCTCGTGGTCCCAAGAGGTCTGGTCTTGCTAACTAATCGAAGGAAAAATATAATGAGATCATGGCTAAATATGCTAAAAATTTAAAGGGTTATTGGTTCATTTTTGGGGTTTTATATGACACATCATGGTCCTACTAGGTGTGAT
The DNA here is from genome assembly GCA_032355405.1 of Rubia balearica. Lineage (NCBI taxonomy): Eukaryota > Viridiplantae > Streptophyta > Magnoliopsida > Gentianales > Rubiaceae > Rubia > Rubia balearica. Next base: position 879,232 of record JAULKJ010000013.1, on the reverse strand, counting down.
CTTGTGTTAACTAATAGATTTAGCTATTTAGGACCAATGTAATTTGAAGCTAAATATGTGCTTATCCTGGTTTTTTTAAGAATAGTTAATAGGAAATCTGAATGTTGTGCTACTGCAAGTGAGGTATGCTAGAATGATTTGTCTTTTGATTCTTTTTACAAGATGTATTTTTGTGTGTTCTGTAAGGCTAATCCTACCTTTGATTGGGAATATTGTGAGTTGTGTTCTTGTAATGTGTACAGTCATTTGTAATTGTGGTATGGTGGCTTAGGATTTCTCATTTTCTAAGAATGGAATTATTTTTTACTAATTTTTTATTCGTCGAGGGCTAACTCTGTTTGGGCTATCTATTCTCATTCTAGTTATTTGGTGGCTAGTACCAGTACTGGGTATTATAGTGCTTGTGCCAGTGTGCTAAAAACTATACCTCAAGGTCCTATGTTTTTATGCAGGAAGGGTGTGGGTATCTGGTTCCACTTGTATGTTAGTACCCCTAGTTCTCAAGGAATAAGTAATATTGTAGTGGTCTAAGAGTTGTAAGTTCGTGTTCTTACTTTATGTACTGCTACTTGTTATTTACTTTTGGGGTGTGATTTGTTACGTTTGTGATTTGTCTGTGATATGATGTGTATAATTTCTGTGTGAAGCGAAAATATAGTACTTATTGTGTCACGAGGCTGGTGGTTTTCTAGGCGCATGCAAAGCCGTAGTCTCCTTTCTGCCAATGTGTTGTGTGTGTATGTTGTGTTGTGTGTGGAAAGTGGAGTGGACTACTTCTTTTGTTGCTAGGTTTTCAATCACATGTAAAGCCGCAATCTCCTTCCTACTTGTGTGTTGTGTGTAAAGCGGAGTGGAGCATTGCCTGTATCCCGAGGCTGGTGGTTTTCTAGGCATACACGAAGCCTCGGTCTCCTTTATGCCTATGTGTGATGTGTATATGTGAACGGGTATGATTCGAACATTTGTTTGTGTTGCTACGCTGGTGATTTTCCAGTGGTATGCGAAGCCGCAATGTTCTTTATGTTATCCTTGTGTGTTAGTTTGGTGTATTTTGACAATCCCGTGGAGTTTGTTTCTTTGAGGTTCCCTCAATGAGGTGCTGTGTGAATGTGTGTAATTGCCCTTTAGGTGTGTAACGGTTAAAATTATCCATGTTTGACTAATCCTTATTGGCAATGCTAACTTATCCGTTTTTGAAGGCTGAAATAAGGGGTTGAGTAGACGTGGGTAGGTTAGTAACAACTTTCTAAGGGCTATCATAATGTTATCCATATTCCCTATACGCAAGTTATCTCTATTAAAGGATAATTTTATTAAGTGTTTTACTCAATTGTAGTTTGTGTGTGCATGTGTTGTGATGGGATATTTATTTTTTAAAGTCAAATTGGTGAACTTTGACCATAAATATAAATTTATATGTATAATATATATATATATATCATGTGAGACATTGTTGAATTCATCTTAACATATATGTTCTAAATATCAATTATTTAAGAAGAATTGGTATATGTAGCTAGAAATATTAACGGTCAAATATGATCATTGAAAATCGTGAAAAAACAAATATGTCATTACTGCTGGGGCAGAAGGAGTATTTAATTGGTATGAAATCACAAATGGTTTCTTACCATTGCCCATTATAGTGTTGGGCAAAAAAACCGAAAACCAAAAATCAAATAATCTGAATTCGAATAATCATAACCAAATTTAAAATACGATTTTTGGATAACCGAATTGAGTAAACCGACTCTTGAATATGATTTTTATTTTGGTTTTGGATATTAAAACTCAAAAAAACCAACCCGGATACCGAATTGCAATTTAAAATAAATTAGTTATATATTAATAATATAATTTTAAAAGTCTAAAAATTATCAATGCGAACTGTAAGAATAGTTGCAACTACTATCATTATTCATACTCTTCTGTTAGAGATTTTGATCGAATTGTCCTAGTTGACATTTATGTTCCGAGTTGTCTATCTACTGCTGAGACCCTTCTCTATAGACTTCTCCAACACCAGAAGAAAATCAATAGACGCAAATGACTGCCTTCACTGGTGGACAAAGTAGCTTATTATGTTTGTGATTTTCTTTGTTAAGTTGTATCAACCTCTATACCTGCTTGAACTCCACATAGTGGCATAGTATCATAGTGGTAGAGTGGCCTATGATTTTTCATTTCAATCTTTCGTTTGACTAAAACATTAATTTTTTCATTGATCATTAATATTGAATGTAATGTTAAAATTTTTGTGGTTGAATTTTTATTGTAGTTGTTGGATTTTTTTTCTTGAATACTTGAATTTGATGATTTAGAAATTAAATTTCATAATTTTATAAAAATTCAAATTAAATTATACTCCCTCCGTCCCGGCAGTTTTGGCCTATTTTTTTGTCAACTTTCTTAAGCCATGTTTGACCATAAATTTCAATTAGTATATAGACTCTAATATCATCATGTGAGATGTTGTTAGACTCTTATGTTTACGTAGTTTCTAAATATCAAATTTTAATGTACCATTAATATCTGTAATTAAAGTTATTGATAGTTAAACATGGTTTGAGAAAGTTGACCAAAAAAATGGGGCAAAACTGGTGGGATGGAGGGATTACTATATAAGACTTGAGGAGCCTTTCAAAGTTTCAATGATGAACTTTTGATTAAAAAAAGTCAGGCCATCCTACTGGATTCAGCTTCACATTTACATTTAAGGGTTAATATTTTTCTAATCCTACTCTAAGATTGAAAGTGCGAATATAAAATCTATAAAATTAAAAAGTGTCAATTCAACACTAATTTTATGATAAATTTGATATAACTTTCACGTCACATTCCGGCGTTGACTCACCAATTGGGTCGTTGACCGAATATGAAATGACAAAAATATCCCTTACCCTTAAGTTGAATATTTATACCCCATTTTCTTCTTTTTCAACCCCTTACCCCAGCCACCATAGAACCACCACCGAGCCACCGCCTCCAACCACCACCCAACAATTACAAAATCTCTCACCACAACTCAAGAATTACAGATCTCCCTGCCAACCACCACCCTTTTTTTCTTATAAATCTCCCATCAGCTCATTCCACCATCCAAACGTGTTAGGGGTAGACTAATTAAAGTCACACAATTGGTAACCTAATTCGAAGAATTGGAGTTCCATTTTCAACTTGCATTTTGTAAATGAGGTTTGAGAATGGTTTTAATTAAAAAGTGAAATCGAACTGAAATCAAGCTAAAAATGAAAACTCCCACCGTGGAGGTTCAGAGTGGTTTCACCGAAGTAAAACCGCCCCTCGGTTGGCTTTGTTTGAGTCCGCCCCAATTTGTTTTTCCATGCAACCCCGCGTGAGGCTGGCCCACGTGCTGCCTCTTTTTGGTCTCCAAATTTGTTGTCTAGACTTTTTTAATCCCATTTACCTTTTCACCCAATTTGTTTTTTTAGCCTTCATTTTCCCCCAATTTTTTTGCTTTTTTTTAAAATAATTTTTAAAAATGAAAATAAATTACAAACGTAAAATTGTACTATTAAATTTTACATTTTAATTTATTTTAGTTGGCAAATTTATTTAAATTAAATATCGAAGGTAAAATTAATTAATAGGATAGAAAAAATTAAGTGGAGTCACTAAAGTGGTTTCAACCACCGTGGAGGTAAAAATGAAATGTTTCTTTGTGGTTTTAGTTGATAAGGTGGAAGAAAGAAATTGAATATTTAATAAACTAAAACCATAAGAGCGGTTTCATCATTGTAAGTGGTCTGAGGCTTAGAGAAATGGAAGCAATGCTCCTACTATAAACTCCTCTATATAGTAAGAGAATTTATTGCACCGAAACCTCTCCGACCACTGCCGCCGCCGCGTCGAAATCCTTCTTCAACCACCACCACTGGCGGAACCAGGATCTTATGTAAGTGGGGTTTAAAAGGAAAATAATTTTTATTCCAAACACAAGATAATCGAACTCGGAACCCAAGAAAATTTTCACACAAATATGCTATTCAATTCCTCTTCCTCGCAGGCTCACATACCTTGATTTAGCTCGGAACGCGGTCGCCTCTGGCTAGGTCGAAGTCAGAGATGCGAGCGGGCATATGGCGGCACCCTTGTTGGCGCGGTGATTTGGCGGATAGACGGCGGAGTGGCAACATCATCTGAGCAGTGGCAGACGACGTCTGAAGCTCTGAGCAGTGGCTAAGCCGCTATTTCACTGAGGGATTAGGTTTCGAAATTCGAAGTGTAATTCTCCCGTTCTCTGAAGTCTGAACCAAATTGCATAAGAGTAAAATTGGTCTATGATTTGATTTAGCTTTGCATTTGGGGCAATTGGGCTGAAGCCCAATTGGCCATCCTTTTTTGCCTTTAAGTTAACAAAACAGCGTCTTTTTACTTATCAGACAGTCTTCCTCAGGGCTTACCGGCGGAACTGACTGCTGCAACTTCAAGAGGCGGAATCCATATATTCCGGTGGTGCCTAGAGCTAAATCCCGGGCCACTGGATCCTAGGGGTGGCGCCAGCCCCCCTCACCCCCTTGGTTCCGCCCTGACCACCACCGCATCGGAATTCCCCTCCGACCACCACTACTATGGAATCAACAGCGGAAGCTTCAGGTTGCTGTTGAAACACGCCTCATCATACGGAATCTGATGCGGGTTGTTGTTGACTAAGTTGACAATGCCACCACCGTGACTACCATCGCAGTAACACAACACCGATCGGATTCGGCATCCCTCCACCGTTGGATTCTAGCTGATTCTGCAACACCCACCAAATCATCGAAAATCTCGAAAAAAGAAAAGAACAGGGGAAGCTGGCTGGAAGAATAATGAAAAAAGAAAGGGGGAAATGGGAAGAATAAAGGAAAGGGGAAGAAGAAGAGGGCAATTTTTTCTTTTTCCTTTTTAAAAATAAAATAAAATTAGGGGTAAAATGGTAATTTTAGTCAATTCCGATCAAAGTTTTCGTTGACAATTGAAGTTAACGGTGCTCAGGGTTAAATTGACACATACATTATAAATTTAGGGTTATTTTGACATTTTCTCATTTTGCATGATTATATTGGTACTTTCAATTGGCACTTTCGAAACAGAGCTACATGAATGCAGAACTGGTGCAAGCTACCAAAATGAAATTAGCTACTTCGTCCACTTTCGGAGTAGTTTCATAAACATGGGTACAGTTTGGGAATCTGGCCAGGTTTGGCATTCACACGAGGGGTGGAGATTCAAACATTGGAATCATTTACAAATTTTACCTATGATTTCCAATTTCATTCGGTTTAGAGAAGGCAATTACTTTGCCTATTGTCTACCCAAAGTAAAAGTTTAGGGCTATTCTCACCTAAACTAAAGTGTAAAAACTCTATCAATTCTTTTGGTAAGGTTTGGGGAACCTAATAAAAATCCCTCACATTCAGATGGGTTTACTTTTTTTAAAAAAATATTGGCACTTTTAAAAAGAAGTATAATGAATACAATTGAAATATCTAAAAGAAACACTTGTAAGAGGGTGTATCCAACTATTCAAATGTATGGAGTTTCAAGCTTCAAAGAATTTCAACAAATTCGGTGTCTTATAGTTTAGTTTCTAGAGTAGAATGTTTATAATCCCTCTGGTCCTCTAATTATGGCCTCATTTGACCATAATTTTATAATGGAATGTTTGACCATTGATAACTTTTGTTATATACAATAATAAATATCATGTGAGATATGTTTAAATTTTTCGTAACGTGTAGTTTTTAAAAGTAAAATTTTATAATTCGTTATTTTAAGCAACTAAAGTTATCGGTGGTCAAACATGCCTTGAAAAAATGTGAGAAAAAGGGGGTCATAATTAGAGGATCATAGGGAATATGTAACTTGGTTGTTTGTATGTAATGTTTATAAATAAAAAATTGTAAGATCACGAGGTTGGCATATTAATCAATACATTCAAATAGGATTTCAAAAAATACATTGAAATAGTATTGTTCATCAATCCAAAATCAGACAAGATTAGATCAAATCAGTTAAAATTGAAATTAAAATTAAAAAATAACATGGATCGGAGATTGGTCGGACAAGTTAATTTCAAGATCAAACCAGATCGAACAGCCATGCATGATGTAAAGGCTCCCGTTTATTTTTATTTTTTGAGAAATATATTAGGCTATCAATAATAAAGGTTTTAAGGGTATCCCTCCATTACAGACTTGGCTAGATTATGTGCGTCTACTATGCCCATTCTATGCACTTTCATTACGGGAAAACTATTGAAGGTCATTGTTAGTATTAAGATGCTCCTAACTAGACACGTAAGTCCTGGGGGAGTAGATGGAAAGTTCCCGATGTGAGTGAGGGTCATCTCGCAATCCGTTTTGATGAGGACATGCCTTGCTGAGTGCTATTTGGCCTGAGACATTGTTTCATGGATTACTGTCAGCTCTGCTTGAACTACCAAGTTTGATTGGATCAGTCTTGCTCCCTGCCGTCCTGTCTGTCCTCTAGCCGGTAGTGCAATCTAGGCTGAAACTGCCTTTCTGTATAATGCTCTGAACACTGCATCTGTGGCTATCTGGGCCCATGCTTCGTAGTCATGGATGTTTTGCAGTTCTCCTGGATGCCAGAGTAGCTGTCTATCCCCTATCTGCTCTGTCATTGGCGCCTCTTGTTGCTGTCCGTTGACTAGGTGATGCAGATCATGCTCTGACGTATTAGGGTTATTCACTTCTCTATCTCCCTTGCCCTAAGCTTCGAGTCTTCTGCTAGGCATGACCCCTTTGTCTCCAGTATTCCTTCCCAGGTTGGAGCCTGTGGTTCTATTTGTTGGGTTTCTCCTCAAAGTCCAAATATATTTAGCATTTGACTTAGTGTTTATTCTTTGATAGGCTACAAGAGTTTAGTCCCAATAAGATTAGACCTGGGATTTAAGGGTGTGTTTATTATAAATAGACATGTTGTGCTATTGTAATAGCCACCACATTAAAGAGAGAGTTAGAGAGGGGAAACTTGTCTAAGTGTTCTTCCTCTACAACTGTGGTGAAGAAGGAGATTGGTTAGTTTGTTTGAGGGTTTGGTAGATTAGAGATAGTTTGAGCGAATTGTGAGACATTGTATGATGAGTGACAAGAACATGCTTTGTAAGACTCTTTCTATTTTCTAGTGGATTGGAATCGTTTGATTCCCGTGGTTTTCTCCCAATTTGGGTTTTCACGTAAAATCGGTGTGTTGTTTATTTTCTTTGTTAGTTTGATTGGTTGATTGTACTTTGATCGTTATTACGGGACCAAGAGGGGTTTAATCTTGATAATGTGTGTGGGTTCGAGATTAAAATCTCCAACACTATTGTTGCTTTGTTCCGAGCACAACATATGCACCATTTAATATAGCAGGTAAGGTTTATATCCTCCGTTTCTGGGGCGAGATTGAACCATGACTTTAGCCATTGCCGTAGCCCGAATGGGGTTTCTTGTCCGAAGTCAAACCCGAACCTTGGCGCTCTCCATACTCTTCTGGCCAAATCACACTGCAGAAGTGAGAGGGAGTCTCTGTGTGTCTGGCACATTTGGCATTTGAGGATATCTAATTGGACTTTTACACTTCAGTCTTTGTTTCTAGGCTTTTCCTACCCATCTTAGGCCCACGTAGATTTTGACAAACACTGCTTTAATAGCCAATCTACCCGGAAAAAACACCTGCCCATCGTAATCATGCTTCATTGGTCCACGTGTCCCCCCGGATAACAAAGACAATAATTGTAAATGCAATTTTAAAAAAAAAAGAAATCGACTTTTCTACAAACCACACGTAAAAACTCTCCTGCTCCAAGTAAGCAGCCGTCGGGATCGGGAGGAGAAAACACGGAGCTCAACTGAATCGCGGCTCTGTTGTCGCCTCTTATCAAGCACTCATTCCACATAGCTCCCCACCGCCGTCCGCTTCAGCTCACCGTCGTCTTCACCGTGCGTAAATTTCACCTCTTCATTTTCATTTTATGGAGTTGATTTGAATATCTCTGCTTAAATTATGCATTCACGAATTGTGCATCGTATTCTTGGCGGAGAACGGTTATAAGTATGAATGTTACGCGGATTAGCGGCCTCCGGCCTCGCGACGTGTAATTGACGCGCTGCGCTCTAATTTGTAGTGCGTAATGGCTAGATTGATGTTGTGATTTCACTTTTTAATGTTTGAATGCTGTACATTTTATGATGGATTGTGTTTTAGAATGATCGCCCGGTTTTATGGTACTTTCTGGATGCATTTCCAGTTTGCTTCACATGTAATACTGCTGTTTCCGGTTATTAGTTGCATATGACGTGTTCATGAATCATGATTCATGTGTTTATTTGCGGTTAGTTTTTTATTGGATTAAATTGGATTCATGTGTTTTTATTTTTTTTATCAAAGATAGAAGGAATTGCGAAATTTATGATTGTTTATGTCACAGAATGTGGTTGCTGGGGATTGAGGATACAACAAAGTTGAGCTACTGGTTGAATTGGAGGTTCCTACTATGTGCAATATGGGTCTTGACACCCATGTTTGCAGCATTCTATCTGATTTGGAGACATGAACGGCCTCCAAAACATTCGGAATCTGACACCGGAGGTGTACATGAGCAAGGATCCAGAGTTTTGTTAGATGATGATGCTTGGAGGCCATGTTCAGAAGCAATTCCCACTAGTGTTTTGTTGTTGTATCGAGTTGTTGCGTTCTGTCTGCTCCTAGTTGCTGTTTGTTTTGATGTTGCAGCTCATGGTCCTGATTTATATCATTATTATACTCAGTAAGTTATCTTTGTCTCTTGGCCTTACTAAAGTTACTAGCCTATTTTGTATCAAAGCTGTCCAAAATTACAGGCTTCTGCCTAACCAAAGGTTTTGTGTTTGTGACTATTTTGCTTCTGTGCAGGTGGACTTTTACATTGGTTGCCATCTATTTTGGGGTATGCATTTTGTCTCTGAACCTTTATGCAAGCTCATCCGCTATTTAGTTTGATAGACTCGTGAACTTAATTACATTTGTATTCTTTGTGTTTTATTCTTTATCAATTTGGAAAGTGTGTGTCTGACCTTATATTCTCAAGTTCTTTTGCAGCTGGGATCTCTGTTATCATTGTACGGATGCTGTCAACATAAACCAACTACTTTCAAGGGTGATAATACTAATGGCGGAGATACCGAAAAGGGTCTGTACAAGCCACTTGTTCATGAAGGGACTACTAGTGGGAAAGTGGTGGAAAGGTTAGTTCATAATGGAAAATTCCGCAAACCACGCTATGTTGACTTCCTGAGTCACGGATATCAAATCCTATTCCAGGTATATTATCTTATGGGGTTGAGAATCCTGCTACTTAAGCTTAGTAATTAAAACTGAAAAGTGTAATGTGCACTAGTATCTTATGAAGTGGTTAATGATCAACTTTGGCCTTGAAGGTTGTTCTTTAAAGGCTCATTTAAATGCTATTTTACCGTTGTGTAATCTATCAGATACTCTTTTGTAATCTTTGACTCTTGTTTTTTGTTTTGTGTGTGACTGGATACATTGAATGGCTGTGTTTCAGTTAAATTGATATTGGGTTCAAGTGGAACCGAGGTGTTTAAGAGAAAATTCATTTATTGATAGGTTACTTTCTCTAGTTTATTTCTGGGTAAAAAGAATTACATACTGTAATTCCAAGGCACTCTATAGGGGGTGTTATCATCTTCTAAAGATAATATTATCTCGCAAAAGTCAGAAAATCAGTATTGCCACTTCCTTACCTTTTATTATCAGTTCATGAATACGTTGTTAATTTTTTGTGAATGACACATCAAGTTGGATTATGCTTACTGATATTTCACCTGGCTAACACCATTACCGCCTAGTTGTGATGTAATCCTTCCTTTAAACGAGGAAAGTTGCTAAACTTTGACATGTAACTATCGGAACATTTTTTCTAATTAATTTTTGCTTTACTGATTAAAGAATGCTAATCACATGTTTTCTTGAATAGATGACAGCTGGAGCA
>JAULKJ010000013.1:836285-847969 GCA_032355405.1 Rubia balearica | reverse complement strand
ATTATTTTATTTGGTAAATTAGGATTTCTTAAATTAGTAATTTAGAAATAATATTTTACCGTTGTTTACTGTTTCCAAGGCCATGCATGGAACGTGAGTTTGTTGCGTAGTAGTTGTTGGGATCGTGTAAACGTTGGTCCGGTATTACCTATAAGTTTGTTGTTGAGCTCCTTTATAAAAAGAATTTAGTGTAATTGATTGAGTATCGTGGAATAATAATTTTATCTCTTCCCCTATTCTTGCAGATTCTTTTCCTACTATTCCTAACCCCTTTCTTCTCAATTTTTGTAACTCTTCTCATTCTGTGTAATTCGAGTTTAACACACTCGAATATTTCCAATTAATTTGACCTTTAACAATCTCGAACTATATCAGTATGCCACCAATGTGGATTGATCAATTACTTGATATGAATGAGGTAGTGTCTTCCCGTGGGAATGATGGTCAAAGATGAATAGACATTTAATTGGATTTGATGATCAATTACATGGGCTCGTAACTTTCACTGTAGCCTTTAATGTCTTTTCAACAGCGTTACAAAGGCAATAATACTGCCTTCACCATGAGTATTGTCATTACAAAATACATTTATGCGTCGATTCTGTCAAAGGTTTAATAAAGTCCCTCAGTTGCTAGCAGGTTGATTTCTCTAGTAGCCGACTCTACAGTGACAGTAGTAGCTGAAAATGTATGCGTCTCCGCGCCCCTGCTCCAAAACCCTCTTTTCTAACCGAAAATCACTTCCCCAGGAAAACCCTTAGACACCAGCATTTGCTTGAAGTTTACTCTCAAGATTTTGAGCAACAGCATTGATAAAGTCCTCGGTGTTCAAGTAAAACTCCCTCGACACCCTGCATTGCACACATATCTTCAGAAGAGTTGCGTGGACAATTGAGTGTCATGTATCTTATCCTTGTTCTATTCCTTCTATAACTCTATTACTATCAACTTTTAGTTCCAACATCATCTCTCATGATATCAATTCATAGTTGTGGAAACTCTGCACACTAAAGGAATCGGAACATATAACTTCTTCATTTAAGCCGACAAGAACATATGATGCAGAAACGGAAAAAGAAGAATGCACAACTTACTTGGGTCCGTGAACTAATATACCAAGATCTTTAGTCATTTTCCCTGACTCTACGGTTTGAACACATGCAGTCTCTAGGTTGTGAACAAAATCCAACAGCTTTTTGTTATCATCAAGCTTGGCCCTAATAACATAATTTGGCAAGTGGCATACATCAGCATACGACTAGAAATATTACTTCGAAATTCAAATGGTTAAGACAGCACTAGTTATCATCAAGCATTAGCAAGCATCTAAGGCCCCAAACAAAGGCATAAGATCCAAGAAAAAAGAACCAAAACTAACCGGTGTTCTAGTCCTCTTGTCCAAGCAAAAATGGAAGCAATACTGTTTGTGCTGGTTTCTTGCCCTTTCTGGTGCTGCCGGAAGTGACGAGTTACAGTTCCATGAGCTGCCTCAGCTTCTAATGTCTTCCCATCAGAGGATAACTGCAAGGTCACTTGCGAGTTAAATACCATATGTTTGGAAATAAAACTACTCACTTAGTTTCAAAAGTGAACCACGAAACCATACCAGAACAGAGGTCATGAGGCCAAGTGAACCAAAGCCTGCATATTGCAAAAAGAAACCAAAATCAGCCATTACAATTCTACCCGTGCCTACGTAAGAATAAAGTAAACAAATCACTGTGTGTGCCCACAGCAAACCAATCAAAAGAAAATCAGAGGTTCGGATTTGATCAATCCAATGAATGCTTTCAGAAGTTGCAGCCAATTATTGGACACATATTTGCAGAAGCTAGGTTTTGAGATAGATTACTACCTTGAGCGAGTAAATCACTTTGTACATCTCCATCATAGTTTTTGCATGCCCATACATACCCACCATCACTTTTAATAGCATAAGCCACCATGTCATCTATTAAGCGATGCTCATACCTAGTATCCACAACCAATATTACAATATGCAAGAAGAAAGCTGAGATAGAACACTAGGAAATCACCTGTTAGTAACGCTCACCATATAGAATGTTCCTCAAACTTTTGTTTCCAATTTTCTTGGTACACCTCCTCAAATATGTCCTTGAACCTAATATCAGAAAACATACTCTCATAACAAGACAGCATAACATGAGAAAATCACACTGAAACAAAATGGATTCAGGAATACAGAATTCACCTGCCATCATATTTCTTTAGGATAGTATTCTTAGTGCTCAAATACAGGGGCCATTTTTTTGAAAAAGCCAGGGACATTGATGATTCAGCAAATGCTCGAATAGACTGACAGGTTTGGAGGATTCCAATAGTCAGCAGATATTCTGCAGTCATAATTCCAGTTGCAATACAAGGGTGGACTAACCTGGTCAACATTATACATGGCGAGTGCAACCCCAGGACCTTTAAAGTCATGGACTTCCAGTTCAATTGGGAATCCCCCATTTGCAGGTTCTGTCGAGAATGATTGATTTTAGAAAAATATAGCCACATAGTATCCATAAAACTCAACAATGAACTTTACTTATTCGTAAGTTGCATCAGCAAAATAATAGCTAACTCACCAAAAACCATTTTGAGCTTTCCTGGTCCTCCAATGACTAAATCAGTGGCACGATACTGATCGCCAAAGGCATGCCTGCCAATGCAAATGGGCTTCTTCCAACCTGCACATCATTAAACCAAAATCAGTATGTATAATCTCTCTACCTGAATAACAATGGGAAATACTCACTAGCATCTAGCTAAAAGGTTTTACCAGGAACAATTCTTGGAATGTTCTGGCATATGATAGGCTCGCGAAAAACGGTACCTGAGTAAAGGATTTACAGCACCCTTATCAGAAGAGACTACACCAATCAGCAACCAATAGATCGAGATTTTTTGTCACTAAGAACCGATTAATTTTTAAAAAAATGCAAATAATTGCTTTACAGAAAAGAACTCAATTAGAACATAATTCCTGATAATAACTGCAGTAAGATTGCCAGTTTCTATCCTTCATCTAACAACATACACCCAACTTACCTAAAAATAACTGATAGCGTGGATTTACTCAGCATATCACTTTATAGTTTTCAAGTACTATAATTTAAACATGCAAAAGTTCATTGCAGCAGTAGATAACCCTTGTTTTGCATTTCATGACATCCGTACACAGAAGTTTGTTCCAATCAAAAGATCAACTCATATCCAGTTTAGCCAACATTATAAAGCCTAACTCATATCATACCATTCAGAATATTCCTGATTGAACCGTTGGGACTCCTATACATAGATTTCAGCCCAAATTCCTTCACTCGTGTTTCATCTGTAAATAAGAGAATGTGATTATGTGAACTTGAATCACCAAAGACCCTTTTCCAAGAAAATTAATGTAGCTTATAGGCCAAAGCTTAAAGAGCTTTCCAGTACGCAGATAAAGTGTCCACAACAACACAGTTGCACAGAGAGGTACTTATAGCCTGTAAAAAGGCAAGCATCCGGAACAACTGACCTGGTGTAATAGTAGCACATTTTACAGCAACATTGTACCTGCAGAAGAAAGCGAATATTGAATCGTCTGGTACACGAGTAATGGATAAACCAACCACCTAAGATAACTACGCTCATTATGCTTTCCGGACTGTACTATTTTACTACTGTCAGAGTGTGCTAGTTACTGTTAAAACAAGATGCATAAACCTTTAATTTCTGCTTTAAAATAAGCAAAACTTACTTAAGAGTAGCTTCAGCACTATCAACAGTAACTCTATCATCAGTACTATCACGATTCAGTATCCCCAAATCGTAGTACTTTATATCCAACTCCAGATAGGGAAATATCAGCTGCAATGCAAATTCAAAGTCAAACAAAAATAAAATAAAAATTTAAAATAAACGGATGAAAACAATAAAGATTACAACCTTGTCTTTAATCATACTCCACATGATCCTCGCCATCTCATCACCTGATCGTATCAACAAAAACAGTCAAAACTGAGCGGCAATTTTTAACACTCCAGGAGTTTGCAATTGAGAAAAGTACCGTCCATTTCTACGATAGGGTTTTGGACTTTGATTCTGTCGACGGTGCTGAAACAGCGAATTGAGGCCGCGGAGGAACGTTGAGGGAAGGAGAGGTGGTTCCTGGAAAAGAGGCGGTTGAACAGCGTGGGGCCATGAGATGAATATTGGCGGGCGGTGGTGTTGCGACACAGAGGCGATAAGTGCGAGCGGGATGAATAGGTGATTGCGGCGGACATGGATGTTCCGGCCCGTATCGCCGGCATTTCGAGCTTACTTGAGCTTAACTTTTGTTCTCTTTCGCGATTTTTGCGTTTAACTAATCAGCTGTTTGGTATTTACACTTCACAGCCAATCAGACATTGCAAATTTGCAACTGCTCCTCTGATTTACGGAGTATCATACTGCAACCTCCCGGCGATTTTTTTTATATTGACACTTTCCTTTTTAAACACAATTAACATTAATTTCATGCACTCAATTTACTTTTTGCTCTCTTAGTCCAATCTCCAGCACTCATTTACTTTTCAAAAAAAAAAGTGTCATTTGGTTAGTTCCAATTATTCTAGACCGGAGGGAGTATTGTTACTCTTTTCTAGTTTATCTTTATTTAAAAGCACCATATTTTTCTTAATCTTAATGTTACTACTCCCTCCGTCCCTCTATTTCTGTCTTACCAAAAAAATCATCTTTTCAAAAGTCATTAAAATAGCATAAAAATAGTTTGTGAATAAAAAAATATTTCATTTCTTTACATTCAAAATTTTGCTGAAAATGTAAGTAAGACAATATATGGACACCAAATAAGGCAGGTAGGACACCAAATAGGGGGGACAGAGGAGGTATGTAGGTCAACCTGCAATTTAACTATTCAGTTAGTAAACATTTTCTAATTTTGACCATAAAATTGAATTAGTATACAAGTATAAATACTATTGGAGAAAATATCCAGAATGTTACTCGTTTTAAAGTAAAATTCACAGTTTAGTGTCCAAATTTTAAAATTGTTCTGAAAATGTACCCATTTTCCCATTAATATCCTGAAAATGTACTTTTCAGTTAAAAGTGGGTACCATTGTAGCACAATTTTAATCCGAATTGGTATCCATTTTTTACTGAAAAGTAAATGGGTACATTTAAAGGACAAATTCAAAATTTGAGTATCAAACTGTGAATTTCGATTAAAAGTGAGTAACATTTTGGACAATCTCTCAATATTATTGTGTGATGCATTGTTAGATTCGTTATAACATTTATTTTCAAAATATCAACTTTCACAAGTTTAATTATCGTGAATGAAAATATTAATTATCAATATTTTTCAATTTAACTGACAAAAATCAAAGTGTGCAATTAAAATGGAATGGAGGGAGTAGTAATACGACTCAGATTTATCATAAAGTGTCAAGAAGAATTTTAAATTGGTGTGGATTTATATTCAACATCGTTAAATGCAATCAATATTGAAATTATATTTTTAAAAATCCTCAAATTTAATCTTAGTAAAATAAGAAAAATGTGCAAACAACCTCCAATTCCTTCGTATGTAACAATATGACTTCGATTTTTTTAAAGTGCTGAAATATCCGAAATTGACCTGAATTCACAGTCGGTCGATTGAGTCCACCCAATTACAAAATGTTCAAAAATATCAATTTCAATTCGTTTAACATTTGAAAAATAAATTAACATTTTTCTTCTTGGCATCTCTGCCGAAACACTCACCATTTACCATTTTAATACAATTAATCTCAAATTGTTCAGAGTAGACCCGACCGGAGGAACACAAACAATCACATTAACTATGAGCCATCAGAATACCTTTCATTCACGCTATCTTTATTTGAGAACTCAACGTTGCTGCACAATCGGCTGTTGTTTGTAGAACAACTTTCTAGTAGGAGGATTACATTCACTGTTGAAGGAATTAATAACGAATTCAACCTAATTTGTTGATCACTAGGAACATATGGATTAGTGTACTTATTGATTTATGTCGTGACATGAGAAACAAGTAAGTATCATGTTCGCAATAATGTGGTGGTTGAAATCAATTGGTAAGAAACTCAAACAATGGTGATTTAGAGAGATTATGGTGGGGGGAGGGAATGCAAAAAAAAGGACTTCAATCATGTAGTATTTGTGTAGCCCTGTTTGAAATACGTGACGGAGACACAAAAGGGATGGGGGTCGATGATGGTGGGAAGAGATTAATGGGACCGGTTGGGGATAGAGGAGTGGCGGAGCATGAACGGGTAAGGTGTTTGGCGATGTAGAATTAATAGTGACGTTGGTGCGCTAAGGCACTGCATGGTGTGATGAGATATGTGGCGTTGGTAAGGTGACGTGGTGTTGTGGTAATGTCGGTGGTTGGTGAAATCATTGGCAATAAGACTACTTTTGTCATATAATTTTTTTTTACCGAATAATGGCGAGTGGACTAAAGTTATACGCTTTTGCGCGGACAAAGTGTCATGCAATATTTTTTTTATAACAAAATATACATTCATTAAAGGTTAGCCAAACTACCTTATCATATACAATGCTCTGTGTCATAAATTTTTAAGTCAATGTTGATTCTATAATTAAGGGGGTTAAATTATCCTCGTTAAATCGGTCGAAAGTTATGTGAGCACTCCGGATAAATTTTTGAAGTTATTGTGATTATTGGATACATAAACAAGAACTAGGAATCTTATGTATAGTTAATTATTTTATATGTTAATATAAAAAAACAAGTTCATTAATCCATTATAATTTTCAAGTACCAACTCAATATATTATACTCACTGTATCAATATAATTCCATAACAGGATGACAATTAGAGGAGGTACCGTAGTAGTATGCTACACATATCTTAACCTAACTTGTAATGTTTCCAATTAGTTAGTACTCATATCTAAACAAAAGTTATAATATAATATCCTATTTCTAAATTATTTTGTCAAGATACTCAATTTTTTATATACAAAATTCTTCTTAGTAAAAAGAGTCTGTTTCTTAAAAGAAATCAAGATAAAATTTTGAGTTTGCATTAATCTGGTCATAAACTTATAACTACTGTACGTTGCATAATAAAATTTTAATATTGCAACTAAAACCTATTTCCTTTTTATAATTATAATTTAATCCCATCTCTCGATATGTCTATGGAAAGACGGTCTTTCCCAAAATTTTATCTAGTAAGAATAAGTATTATTCTACATTATAATACTATTAAAATGATACTAATTTTTAAATAAAAAGTAGTATATTTTTAAAACATACACAAAAAAATTAAATGTACTTCAAAATTACAGTAAAAGTAAAAAACATGAATGATTAAATATTATATTAATTGAAAGTGGGTATAAAAATAAGTCGATTTACGGGTAGAGTCAGCAACAATACTCCGACCCATGTTAGTTAGTCACACTGACACACACAGTAGATGATTTGCGCTAAGTAGTAGCAGATCACTAAAACCCTGCTTGAACCTTCTTCGCCTTTAAACCCTACACATTCGCAATGGCTGCTGCGAGGAACAAAGCTCTCACTCTCACACGGCCTGGGTTTCGATTCCGCACCATTTGCTGCGGCCGTCTCGGTTTCGCTCCGTACTCATCAACCTCAGCGTCATCGTCACCGGTGGATTCCGACACGCCCGTTGCCGGAGTAAAGGTTCTGGAGACGTTCAGGGAGGATTTCGAAATCGGTTCACGCGTAATTTCGCTTGAAACTGGAAAGATCGCGCGGTTCGCGAACGGAGCTGTCGTTTTGGGCATGGAAGAGACTAAGGTTCTCTCGACTGTCACTTCGGCTCAGAGCGACGGGGCCCGCGATTTTTTGCCGCTTACGGTATGTTTTGCACTGTTCAAGTTGCTTCACTTCGGTTTGTTTATGCATTTCTGTCAAGTAATTAACGAAAATTCGACTTTCAAGATGCTAAAATCTTAAGTGTTGAATTATTTTTATACGACAAGTTAAAAAATTCCAGTTCCATAAGCTTATTTGAATTGTAAGAAATAGTGCTAGTTTTTCCTTTTTGATGTTTTTGAGCTGACTATGGGATTCTTTAATAATTGGCTTCTCAAAAGGTTGATTACCAAGAGAAACAGTTTGCTCAGGGCGTCATTCCCAGCACTTTCATGCGAAGGGAGGGTGCTCTGAAAGAACGGGAACTCTTATGTGGTCGGCTTATTGATCGACCCATACGTCCACTTTTTCCGCCTGGATTTTTCCACGATGTGCAGGTAGAATGCTACTGCTTGATTCTATTACATTTCCTCTGTTAAGCTAAATTTCTATAAAATGCATGTCTTATGTTTAGAAATGCTCTTAATAAATGATTTTTCCTGGCTCTTAAGGTAATGGCAAGTGTTCTTTCTTCAGATGGGAAACAGGATCCTGATGTAATGGCGGCTAATGCTACATCTGCTGCTCTTATGCTGTCGGATATTCCATGGGGTGGCCCAATAGGAGTAATACGCATAGGAAGGATTTGTGGCGAGTTCATTGTAAATCCAAGCATGAATGAGGTAAAAATAAGGATTCTATTAATGCTTTATCCCACCACGTGGAGTGTTTGTTAGTTGGGGTGCAAGTGGATATTTAGTACACGATTTGGCTTCATTAAGGAGTCTATGAATGGTTTAGCACTTTCATGCTTTCCTTGTTATGATTTTTCTGTTTATACTTTGTACAGCTAAGCTTCAGCGATCTGAATTTGGTATATGCTTGCACAAGGGATAAAACTTTGATGATGGATGTACATGCATGGGAAATTTCAGAGAAGGATTTGGAAGCAGCACTTAGACTGGCTCATCCCGAGGTGGCCATTTATTTTTTTATTACTATTCCCTATTTATGCGGTGATGTCATTTTGACAAATAGTGTTTATTCTTTTCTAGGCAGTTAAATATATAGAGCCTCAAATTAGGCTGGCTGCTAAAGCTAGTAAGCATAAAAAGGAATATAAGTTATCTATGGTATCAGATCAAACTAAGGGGACGATCAGGAATCTTGCGGAAGCACCTATTGAAGCTGTTTTTAGTGACCCTGCATATGGCAAGGTGTGCAACGATGCTCCGCAGGAAACTCATTAAGATTACTCTATTCTACCCTTGCTAATAAGCTTTATATCCATCGACATTCAGTTTGAGCAAGGAGAAGCCTTAGATATGATCATGAAGGATGTCAAGAAAGTTCTTGAGGAAGAACAAGATGAAGAAGGCTTGAAATTCTTATCAAAGACGGTTGACACTGTAAGGAAAGAGGTATGCATATTGAACTGTCAGATCTTTGGCCTCATTAGCATTGAATGTACTGACTTTTAGATGTAAAGGAGTATATTTAAATATAGTTCTGGTGTTCTTGGCATGAATACTGTACTAGTCTATGCTGTAACAAGTGGCGGTTCTTTGTCAGTTTCTGCAACCTTCTGATTAGGTTGTTCGAAGAAGGATTTTAACTGAAGGAATAAGAGTTGATGGAAGACGTATAGATGAAGTCAGGCCTCTGTATTGTGAAGCTGGTAACTTACCTATTTTGCACGGATCATCACTTTTTTCAAGAGGAGATACTCAGGTCAGGGACAAATATAGCCTTGACTTTGCTGCCAGATGTGGATAGTTGTTGGTCAGCATTTCTCTTTTATTTTTGCAACTCTCTAAATTGTACAACATGCAGGTCCTTTGCACTATAACATTTGGAGCTCCTGGACAGGCTCAACGCCTGGAATCAGTTGTTGGTCCTTCGAAGAAACGATTTATGCTTCATTATAGTTTTCCACCTTTCTGTATTAATGAAGTTGGTAAACGGATGGGCCTAAATAGACGTGAAGTGGGACATGGTAAGCCAACCTTTGCTATTAGTTACCTTTCATTTTTAATGGTTTGTTGTTTGCCATCTTGGAGGCTACGCAAAAGCTTGTGTGAAGATCATAGCAGGATGGATGTTGTACTATTTATGATGTTAATAATTGCAAGATTTTGAAGATGCTGACAGTTCTTGAAGGGATTTCTTGTGTAATTCTGTTACTGACTTTACTGCTTGCTTGAAAACTTAATCCAATCTGGTTCATGAATGTATTGTGATTTAGGCTTCCACTTTGGTAGATTCCATTTATGAAATGAGTCATTCTTTAGATATGAACTCAGAATGATTCTGAAACTTATAATTCAAACAGGAACTCTGGCTGAGAAAGCACTACTAGCTCTACTTCCTACTGAAGATGACTTGCAATACACAGTTCGGATCAATTCTGAAGTGATGGCATCGGATGGTTCTACATCAATGGCCAGTGTATGTGGAGGTACTTGCTGGTGATTTTTTAACTTCTCCGCATCGCTTTTGTTATGCACTTGGTCATTATTTTAGCCTTTTCTTTTCCACCTGTTCATCTATGCTTGGTTTAGATTAGAGTATTTTCTCCTAGATTAATTTTTAGTTCCCCATGAGTGACTGAATCGCATTATACGTGGTCCTCGAGTTTATGCTAATATTGGATTATTGTCAATTATCCAAACTCCAGTGTAATATAGAGCTTCAGTAATAGGTGTTATTTTGATTCTTATTGGTTCCTTAGTTCCTTCGCTAAACCTCAATAATCTAAGTGTTTGCTTATGTTTCAGGTAGCCAGGCCTTAATATCAAATTCGCAGGAATCTCCAATTATCAAATTGCTGGCCATAAAAAATTTAAAACCAACGTTATAGTAATCCTGATTGTAAAAGTTTGAGACTTTGGAACAGCATGACTTGAAAAAGTGTTGCAATTTGAGGAATCAGTGAAATGCGATTCTATAATACATAAATATAGTATCCAATTTTTGTAGTGTCTACAGCTTAACTCCCAAAATCTACGCCACAAATATTTAATTTACATCAACAGCCTTATCTCATCGAAAAAAGATGAAACTGATGAGTATCCTAGACATGATAATAATACCTAGAAATGATAATAATACCTGAGAGCGAGAATGGGAGGGTAGGTCATCGGAATCATCAGAATCGATGCTAATTACAATGCAAAGAATGAAAGTTTAATATAGAATATGAGAGCCTACTTGTGTATTTCCCTCACTTAAAAAAAAAGGCCATGAGCTGTCTAAATGTAGAATACTTAACCTTGACCTAGCTCCCAAATTGTACACAAAACCTAGAGCTCAACAGAAGGATAATGCTCATCTTGGTACCTAGAAACCAATCACTCAAAAGCCACCCCTGAACTAATCTGTTATAACTGTATCATAGAAACAAAGGGAAGTGGAGTTACAGAATAAGGATAACCAGAAAATGGTATAGCCTGAATCCACCTCTGATAAAAGATTTCAGGAATCACCTCATAACACACATCCTAACCAACCCACTACTGATGTCATTCAGGATTCCAGTAATTGAACAACCAAACTTTCCCCTGACAAAACCCCCAAAATATAGAAAAATACCAACACTGTGCTTAACTCTGAAAACCTAACACACATGCTTCTCTAACTTTTCTTCCTGAACTTAGCAGAGAAAGACCAGCAACAATTGCTCTTACTGATCTCAAGCCTCAAGACTCTCAACAAAGAAAGAACACACCAGAACTATGTATCACCAGTTTTACCACAAACACCACTCACAGCTGGATATGGTAAAGATGACAACTCAGGTATATTCTCATACAAC
>JAULKJ010000013.1:802929-820057 GCA_032355405.1 Rubia balearica | reverse complement strand
GGTGGTTTCCGGGGGGGGTAGTTTTGGGGGGGGCGATTTTAGGGGTGCCCGGTTTGGGGGTGACCAGTTTATGGGTGGTGGGTTTCAAGCGGTGGGGGTTTTTGGCGAGGTTGCGGGTTTCAGTGGTGGGGGTGGTGGGTTTCAGTAGGTGTGGGTGGCGGGGGAGAAGGGAAGGAAAAGGAAAAAAAGGAGAAAAAAAGAAAATGAAAAATGTCACATTTGCCCTTACAACTAACATGTTTAACAAGACTTAATGGTTTGACCTGACAGAGTGACCACAATTTATCAATTTTTTAAGTTGAGGGGGAAAAGTATTCAAAAAAAGGTAAGGGACCAAAGGTCGACGATCGTGATAGTTAAGGGGCCACCGAAGTCATTTGCTTTATCATTTTTTATCACGATGTTCAAAAAATATAGTAAACCATTAATATGTTGAGTTCGTTCCTTTGAAAGACGGCATTTTCATAAGTTATGGAAAAATCAAAGTTTAAACTGCAAATTAAAATAAATCAAGATTAAAAAAATTGGGTTTCATTAATCAGGTCCTAAACTTATAACTATTGCACGTATTAGTTACAATGAATAAAAAATAAACATCAAATCACCCTAGTTACATCTACTTTAAAACCACCTCATTTAACAATTAGACAGTACCAGCAGGATGAGCACCGCGCGATGCGCGGTATTTGTGATATACATTTTTATAATACATTTTGTTGGTGATTATTTAAATATTGTGTAATATTTATTGTGATGGTCACATTTATATATATTCATTGATGACTCTTGATGTATTGTGTAATATTTTATTGTATTAATTTGATTAAATCATTTTATTATAAATATTTTTTTAGAGAAAAGTGTTTTTATAACCCTACCTACTTGATATAAATGCCAATATAACCTTTTGATAACTGAAAGTGCAGATATAACCATACCTATTTGATGTAAGTGCCAATATGACCCTCAGATAATTTTTAGTGCAAAAATAACCCTAACTAGTTAATGTAAGTGTCAATATAACCCTCAAACCCCATTTCTGCCAGACCGCTGCCGGATCACCTCCAGCCGCCGGAGCATAAGTAAGAGATACATTAAATTTACTTGCAAATTATTTTACCTAGAAACTCACCCATTTCACTTGCAGAATCATTTCAATTTGTACCAGTATTAAAACTCTCAACATAAAGAACCATTCGTGAAGAAGCAGGAGCACAAGTAAGAGATACATTAAATTTACTTGCAGATTATTTTACCTAGAAACTCACCCATTTCATACTTCCAACACTTTCAGAATCATTTCAATTTGCACCAGTATTAAAACTCTCAACATAAAGAACCCACACAAATTGCAAGAACTCTGAAGAATTCAAACTGGTTTATATATGCTCAAAATTGCAGATAACATCATAACAGCAGGGACTACATAGTCTGCATCACTACACAATGCACACACAGAAGCTTTAAAAAGAACAATTGGGACTTTTGATACCAACATATAGAGAATCTTCCGAAATGGCATTCATTTTTTCCATGAATATCACCTAAAAAACATATACAAAGAGCTAAAAACCCGATTTCGAATGCAATAACATTTGATTAAAACTATCCCTTTATTTTTTAGGACATCAAAATGCATCAAAAAATCTAAACCTGCCATCTGGAATGCAATTAATATCAACACGTACACGAAATTTCCTTTGCACGACAAATAGTATGAAGTGCATCTTCAATACAGGAGTTAGCAGGAGCCATCATAATATGTTTCATCGTGTTAAATTTTAGATAATACTTCGTCATCAGCACTCTAGATTCTGAACATTAAAAACGATTAGGCAAAATACTGTTACGCAAGAAGTTAATAAATTGCGTTGCATACAAAACAAATTCATATTTTACCACATGGTTTTAACAAGAAACCATTTTCATCAGTCCAGATCATTTGATAGTGTGATAACTCATTAATCTTCTGAACACAAATATCTGACAAGTGCAAACATAATCAAGCAAAGATAAAATAACATAAAAGGTAATAAACTTGATCAGAGAATTACCTTGCATATGTTTCTCCATTTGGTTACCAAGGAGGCTCTTCTTTACTGAATAATTCTCAGGGTTCTGCATTTTTTCTTGAGAGTTTCAGTACTATAATCTTGTGGACAAGGAAGAAGCAATTTAAGAATATTTTGCCTGACCTTTTTCATTCTAACATACAAAAATGAGCATTTTAACCATTCAATTGCCCTTGTAATATCTGAAATGGTGAGTTGAACTATCTCTGCAGTTATGTGCTCCGTCAAGCATGGAAGCATTCTAAACATAGAGAAATAGTATCAGCAATTAATATAAATGATATTCTAATCTTTCCAAATATGTTGATCCTCAAGCATCAGGATTAGACATACTGTGATTCCACCATTTCACATCCATTCAACAGGTTTTCATACAGATGAACCTACACATATCAGAGCAACAGAGTAAAAGACATGAATAACAATAATATATGAGATTATTCATTTCATGACATCTATGAGTCTGTTGAGAAGAGGGTCGGAAGCATTACAGAAAACAAGAGAAACAAGAATAGATGTATTTAAATATTTGATGATTCTTATGACCATTGGCAGAAGATAGGTAGGCAGAAGTTGGAAGTTCAACTCACCGTTTCTTTCCTAGTCATGATTACAACCATGCCTGTATCATCAAATGGGGGGCGACCTGCCCTTCCACACATCTGCAAAATTGGGAACTTCATTATTTCCCAAATGGAAGGTCAAAGACTCAAAGCAAAAGGAAAAACATTCCAATCAAGTCCTCAGAACACTGTTTTATGTGAGCAGTGCCATCCATATTGTTATCATGGTGGCTCAAGTACCTGCAGTACCATGGATCGTTCGTATTCCATATAGGTACCCTTCTCCTTGTTGCTGCAGGCAGTAAAGCAGATAATAAATAAGAATAGAAGTTACTGAATTGCACCTTGTATTCAACCAAAATAATTGCTAGTCATACAAGTACTGTGTTGACTTAATTACTACGGTATGTGCTGGTAGGTTGATCCCAAGGGCAAGGGTATTTGTTGTGCAGAGAACTTGCAGATCACCATTTAGAAAAAGACTTTCAATCAGGCTGCGATCCTTTAGGGACAGTCCACCATTGTGATAGCCCACTAGCAAAAATAACAACATTTTTGACAAATGACAAAAGCACACTGCTCCAAAAGGTCCACTTTTGATCGTGGGGGTAAGTTCTCCTGTTCTAATATTACACTGTGATGATGTTGAGAAAAGGTAAGCCCTTACCACCATATAGGATATAGGATTGCATCTGTTTGTCGCTGCAAGAAAGAGAAGCTTCTCTTAACCTTTCCTGCTGTTCTCTGCTCTTCATAAACGGGTTTGAATGACCAAAAGTCATTGCTGTTTGGGTAAGTTGTTGGGCTGCTTCTTGTGCTCCTTTTCTGGTGGAGCAAAACACAAGTGCAGATTTTCCTCGAGAATGTTGCATTAGAATATCTGTATATCAAACCCTTATATTTAGCTTCATACGACATCAGGAGAGAGATATGTTTGCTGAATACTTCCAAGCACCTACCAAAAACATAGTGCTGAAGCCGCTGCAAAACCATATGTAGGAGAAATTGTCAGGAGAGTATTTCAGCTCATAGTGACCATGAGAATATCATCTCTCTTTAACGAGGTAAAATGGAGTGAACTGGTGACAAATCAATTTATGATATAAACGAATGTACCTTCTCAAACAAGAAATCATTCTTAGCTGGGGTGTAGCCTACAAGCAATAGTTCTCTCCATCAAACTCATGAGAGAGCATAAGCATGTTTTGGGTCTTAAGGAATATAGAGTATACCCAAAACTTTTGTAGTCAGTTTCACAGGTCTCATTTCTTCCCCAAACCTGTGATACAATGGACAGTTCATAATTACTGTTTAGGTGCTGGATCTTCCAATTAAACCAACAGATGTGCACTAGGTACCTCTTAATTCCTTCCCTGGGAACCATCAGCCACTCAGCTACAATGGTGAAGTATATCAATCAGTTACAACCATTATAGAGTTCAGTTGAAGCAAATTATAATGGATCATTAGAGATATTATAAAGAAGATTTACCAAGATCATCAATATTTGGGATAGTAGCAGAAATAGCTAGAAAGCGAACATTGGCCAGAGGACTTGATTTCATTTCTGATTTGCAAGCAAGCATTTTCATTCGACTAACTATTGCTACTAAAGCTGCTCCACGAGGATCATTCAAAAGGTGAACTTCATCATGAAGCACAAGGGCTATATCACCAAAACAACTCAAACCCCCATCTTTTATACGATAACGAGTTATTGCATCAAACTTCTGCAAAAGAAATGATCATTGTAACTTCTAAGGCACATGCACTACAAATTAATATGGTTCAAAAGGAAATAAAACATAAATTTACTGCATCACAAGACATACCTCTGGAGTGGTAAGAATGATGTCAGCATCATGTATAGTCCTTGTGTTGTAGTTTTCATTATCACCTGTAAGTTCCAAGCAATTTACACCCATCGGCCCAAATTTCTGGTTCCAATCACGTACTTTTTCTTGCACTAAAGCCTTTGATGGAGCTACATAGATCTTTATCCTCGCAAGAAAATTACAACATCAAATATGCTGGTCACAGATATACTGCAGCTGGAAAAGTAGCATAATCCCACAGAAGTAAGATACACACATCATGTTCATATCTAAACATCCATTTCTGAAGACTCAGGGTAAGATGCTATGTAGGTGGCCTTATAATACTCACAACCAAATAATAAAATGCACACTTCATGGTTTAAATTAAAAGCAAATTTTCAGAAAATAAGTGCAGTCACAATAGTGAACCAACAAACTATTATAATACTGTTTTCAAAATCCCCTTCACGTTGATTAATTTTCCGTCAGAGGAGATGAACTTTGAAAAAATCCTCATGATACATAGTTCAAACAGCAGAGTCTTCCCACTTCCAGTAGGGGCTGATATAACCATGTTCATGTCTGAAAGGAAACATGCCGAGAAGCATTCACTCTGCAATGAGTTGAAGTACCTGCACAGTAGATGAAAAGGAAGCCACTCAGATAAAATAGCATTTACAAAAGATGACAAGGCAAATATTAAAGCCCTCTATGCTGATGCTACCTTTCGACTGCAAAACTTTAGCAAATCTAACAATTAGTAGGGAGAACCAACTGAAGCTTTACTAGATAAAGTCGGGAAGCATAACGAAGGATCCAATACACTAAAGTACAAATGTGAAGCTGAATGATTCACTATATTCACATCTAACAGAAAGAATGCGGTACAACATTACCTGAAACTAAATATCGAGCAGAGAGGAGCTGGTAAATCCAAAACTGATCTCAGTGTGCAGTTGTCCATGATTTTAGGAGCCTAAAATTATGCTACCAGATTTTCCTCAATCTACAAAACCTGTCAGGCGGTAGAGGAATATCCAGCTTTTCAATTACAACAGAAATTAATTGACCTTTTCGAAAAACAAAACAAGACCGCGCGTATAGAGTCATACAGAAAATATTAAGGAAATCTCAGCAACGAAAGAAGCCTCTTATATTCATGCTGGATCCGTCGAGATAATATCAAATCGAAGCAGTTACTTGTAGAACTACAGATTAATTTGCTAGTACACTGTATTATTCATTTTCTTTTGTCCTGTGCTGTCACATGAACGACAACAGCTGAGTTATGAGCTAAATTTCAGTACGATAGAAATAACAGAGATTGTGACGTTATTGCCACTGTAACTCCGTGCATGTACTATGAATTTCAAATTACGCATGACCGAATATATTTTTCCAGTGATAGCATAAACTTACATTTCTAATAATGTAAATTTGTTGACGGAACAGGAAAGTATCATGATCGCACATGCGTTTCAAAGCTTCGAGGATATCGCAATTTACGTATTCTTACCCAAATCAAATTCGGTGGATATCGCATACATACCAGGCCAAATATCTCCGTCAACAATGGCGGAAGATTCCGGGAAGAGGATGAACGTTTTTGATACCTGAATTTCAAAATATTGCTTCGCTAAAATATCCTTTGCATTCGCGCGTTGAGTGACAACGATTTTGGGTGAAATAGAATTGGAGGCCGAATTTAACGAACTGTGGAAGCAAATTCCCGCTTCTCTTTGATGAGTTGCGTTGATGCAAAATTTTACTATCTTCTGCAAATTTGAAAACTCCTTCCGTCCCAGTTCAAGCTGCACACTTTTTGGTCAACTTTCTGAGGGCATGTTTGACCATTAATAACTTTAATTACGAATACTAATGGTACATTAAAATTTAATATTTAGAAACTAAGTCGACATATGAGTCTAACAATATCTCACATGATGATATTAGAGTCTATATACATATTGAAATTTAAGGTAAAAAATGATCTGAGAAAGTTGACCAAAAAGTGTGCAGCTTGAACTGGAACAGGGGGAGGATTAAACTTACTTCTTCTTTTTTGAAATGTTACGTACAAGCAACCAAATTACATATTAACATTCTAATTTAGAACCAAACTAACTAGGAGACACCACCATTGAATCTGTTGAAACTCAGTGAGCATGAAACTCCATTTATTTGATAGCTAGAGACGCCTTCCTGAGAACACCCAAATTGGGAGACACCATCATCGAATATGTCTCAATGGAGCATGAAACTCCGTCCATTTGATAGCTAGGGATGCCCTTCTGAGAACACTCAACTGCTGCACCACCAATGAACCGCTGCCAGTGAAACGAGAACCACCACGTTCTCACCATCATCGACCACCTGTAGGTTGGGAAACCAGAGCGGGAACCACCAACACGATCCCATAACGCTGGGTAATCCCCATCAACAAATTACTCTAATATTCATAATTCTTGATGGGGGTGTGTTTTGAACCCTGAAACTCTCAGTTATAGAGAGTGTGACTTACCACTAAATCAGACTCATTACACATATATTAAACTTACTTAATACTCCATAATAGGAGTATATTTTTTAAAATAAAAAGAACTCGCTCGATATTCACCACCTAATTATTTTTATGATTATGTACAATCAATCAAGTTATACACAAACATCATACTCCGGGACTAAACTAGGAAACATCATCATTTGAATCTATTAAAATCTAGTGAATCTTGAAACTGCCTCCTTTGGACTAGCTAGGTACACTCTCCCATTGTACCACTACCGCCAAAACAAACCACCACAGTAAATTACAATGGAGCTCACTGACACAACATGGGGTAATCTCTATAAAAAAATTACTCTAAAATTCACAACTTTTAATGTGGACAATGTAGTTTGAACCTCGACTCTCTTTGTTAAGGACATAGTGAAGTAACACTGAAGTAAGACTCAAAAATTTCGAGAAAATAAATGTTCTGACATCCTAAAGAAATACATGGTATACCTTTAAGATGGATATCCTTCAATTGTTATTTTTAAGATATATTCCATAGTTTATAATTTGAGGTTATCCATCTTAGAAAATACTCCTCTTCCTCATAGCAAGTGGGGAGGCAGCCACAAGAAAATACTCCTCTTCCTCATATTTGTTAGCCGATTCCGTTGGTCACAATTTGTTGGTACTCATCTCCAAGCATACACATTTACAACCATCCGAAATTGCAAAATACTTTCTTATTAACTAACCTCAAAGATTCTTTTCACTTCAAGATTCCAAACTAGGACCACCTACAACTTGGTTTGTTAGATTCTAATTCTCAGACCCCAAACCTCTTCCTCCCATCCCTTTAATTTATGCTGTTATCAACAAGGATGAGGGTTTCGAATTATCTTCACTTTAAAAAAGTTCTGAATTAATTTTTGCACAAACTTTAAAACAAGTTTATGTGGCATCTTTTTAATGGGCGATGACAGTAGACCCACATATATCAAATGAAATGAAGAATTATGAGTCATGATCACATATTTATGCCTAAATGTAGAATATTTAGATATAGAAAGTATTAGTGGGACAGATAAAAACAAAAGCAGGAAGTTATTAGTGGGACGGAGAGAGTATTTCATAATTGTATTTACCCTTTATATATTCTCTTTGTCCCAACTCTATTTACATCATTATCATGTTATTTTAAAAACATATTTGACCGTTGATATGTTTACTTACGTGCAATAACGGAAAATAAAAGGTTGATATTTAAAAACTACTTATTACGACGAATTCGACAATATCTTCTACGATAATATTGTTGTTTTTATATTTATTAAATATGTTGTTAAACTTTGATAAGGAATATTATAATAAAAAAAGCAAGGTGAAAATAGAGCTGGAACGGAGGGAGAACTACGTTCGATTTTACTATGTACAGTATACTTTTATAAATCAAACGAGTTTGCATAAGTTAAGAAGAGTCCGTCTCTTGAAATATGGTCTTTCCAAAATCATGGAAATACGAAAGTTTAAAGTGTAAATGAGAAGAAATTAATATAAAATTTTCGGGTTGCATAAATCGGGTTATAAACTTTATGACTACTACACGTTGTATAATAAACTTTTAATATTGCAACTAAGACCTTTTACCTTTTATAATTTTAATTAAACCCCGTCTTTCCATAAACCTATGGAAAGACGGTCTTTCTCAAGACTCTGCCTTTTAAGAAACGTACACTTATCAAGTCTATGTTTTCGAGAGTTTATTTTTTATTTTAATGTAGTTCAGTTCAATTCAACAAAAAATTAATGAAGTGAAATTTAATTTAATTTAGTCATTCATTATTACTGTTTTAACATAATTAAGTTTTAGTTCAGTTTAAGTTAGTTCAGTTTGGTTCAGATACGGCTGGGAGAACGAGACATGATTGTAGTTAAGAGGACAAGCTAATAGATTTGCAAGAATCATCCACAAATCCCTTTAAAAAACACGTTATTGCTAGATATGCATCGGAAGTAAAACGGGTAAAAACTAAGACGTGATTCTTTTCCAAATTTGGAGGGAAACGTGCTCTTATATACAGCTCTTAAAGTTTTTACAGAATCGGACGCCAAATTAAAATTGATCACATTTCAAATTTAAAATCCAAATTATATTTTTCAATCGCACCTCAAATATTTTAGCCGAAAGTAAACCAGCAATCATAACTAATAGCCATACTTTACCATAGCGGAGTTCGAAGATTGACTTTGACTAAACACCTAAAATCCATAGACTATATTTTGTGCACTATGCTATTGACACACTTTTTTAAAATTTATTTTAATTAGGATGAATTTTAAATTATTTTTATATACTTATTAAATTTTTCATTTTAATTTTTATTACAATGATCAATAGTGAAATACTTATGGAAAACAAACTGAGGAATTACGTAAGGTCTTGTTATTTTCAAAGTTTTTTTAGTGTAGTCGAATTCATTTAAAAAAAAAATATTAACTAACTTTATTATATTTTATTCAATCCACTAAATTCAAACGGAAAAAATACGTTAATGCCAATCCTCCAACTATAAATTGTTGTGATATTCTTCCAAATCTGGCCATCTACCAAGATCGTCCTTTTATTAAAAAAATGTTTGAAATTCAATAAATTAATTTATTTAATACAATTTATAACCAAATATACTCAATTCTTATCTTTTAAATTCAACTCATAGTGACTTGTTTTCAAGTTACACAACTTATTGCTTTAAACCATATAATGGTTAAACGGAATTGTTTTATTATAAAGTAACTGATGAGATAATTTGATATTTGTATTTATTTATTGGAATGACTCTTTTTATAACTATGAAAAATTAATTAAACATATTTTTAAATGAAAAATAATTAATCTTTCTTCTTCTACGGAAGCCTAATAAGATAGGCTCTTTAAAGTTATTGATTTTTATTAAAAATAACACGATCGCTTGAATTACAAAACCATCCTCACAAAGTTTTATTGTATACCAATTAATTATTTGTGGAGGGTCATTTTATAATTGATGTATCTAACTGAGTGGTTTGATGTTATTTATTTATTGGATTTGCAAAAAAAAGCAAAAATAATTACTCCGTATAAAAATATTTGTAGCCCTTGAGATCGACTCTACCACTAACTCCTCTAGAAACCATGTTCAAAAGAAAAAAAGTGAAGTGCGTTTTTAACCCTATAAGTTGTTTGAAAGTGCAGAAATAACTTTGTAAAATCTGAAAGTGTAAAATTAACCCCGAAAGCCAAATTTTGGATGGAAATGACCATTACACCCCTTGGAAAAAAAACTTCAGAAAAAATGAAAAGTCAAAATTACCCTCCCGGTCAACGGTGGTCAACGCCGATACGCTTTCCGAGGTGGGCCCGCAGAGCGTGGCGGCACGCTTCCCGATGTGCAATCCAACACGCATTCTGAGGTGTCCTTCCCGCACGTTTCCAGAGGTGCCCTGCAAGTGCCCCTTTCAGCACGCTTCCCGATGCACATTCCTGCACGCTTCTCGAGGTGTTCTGCAGCGCGCGGTCAGCACGCATCCCGAGGCACGGTCCGACACGCATCCCGAGGTCCCGCACGTTTCCCGAGCCCCCCCATCCGGCATGCTTCCCGATTTACTGGCGTTGACCGGGAGGGTGATTTCACTTTTTTATATTTTCTGAAAAAAAATTTCCTCAAAGGGGTGTAATGGTCATTTCCGGTTAAATTGGCACTTTTGATCAAAACATAGGGTCATTCTTGCACTTTCAGATTTTACAAGGTCATTTTTGCACTTTCTTAATCTTATAGGGTCATTTTTACACTTTCTTAATCTTATAGGGTCATTTTTGAGCTTTTCCAAAAAAAAAACACTCCTCCAGATACTAATCTATTCCCAAATCCACCAATAGAGTCATGCAGCACACAGTACTTCCCTACACCCTCGCACACTATATCCCACTTCCAAAAGAGTCCCTTAAATCCCCCAAAACCTAAACGTAACAGTTCGGCTAGTAAAATAGTCCAATCGTGTTTCACACACACACAAACACAAACTACAGCTCCAATGCCCGCCGCCGCCGCCGCCTTCACGGCCACCTCCTCCGCCGCCGCCTTCTCCTCCTCCAAGCTCTCGCCACACGACGACAACATCCTCACTTGCTCCGCCTTCCCAAAAACCCTCCTTAAACCCTACCCCAGCGCCGCAAAGCTCCGCCTCACCACGGTGGCGGCAGCGGAGGAGGAAGGCCCCAGAAACCCTCTCGCCGACGTGGTGGATTTCGACTACGACGAGGACGACGACGACAAGCCCCGCGAAGAGTGTGGCGTGGTGGGCATCTACGGCGACCCGGAAGCCTCCCGCCTCTGCTACCTCGCGCTACACGCGCTGCAGCACCGCGGCCAGGAAGGCGCGGGAATCGTAACCGTCCACGACAACGTCCTGAAGTCCATCACCGGCGTCGGCCTCGTCTCTGACGTGTTCAACCAGTCCAAACTGGACCAGCTCCCCGGAAGCTCGGCGATAGGGCACGTCCGCTACTCCACCGCCGGCGCGTCGATGCTGAAAAACGTCCAGCCCTTCGTCGCCGGGTACCGCTTCGGCTCTGTCGGCGTGGCACACAACGGCAACCTTGTCAACTACCACACCCTCCGTGCAGAGCTTGAGGAAAATGGGTCGATCTTCAACACCGGGTCGGATACCGAGGTGGTCCTCCACCTTATCGCCATCTCCAAAGAAAGACCCTTCTTCATGAGAATCGTCGACGCTTGTAAGAAGCTTGAAGGCGCTTACTCCATGGTTTTCTTAACAGAGGACAAACTCGTCGCCGTCCGGGATCCGTACGGATTCCGGCCATTAGTCATGGGCCGCAGAAGCAACGGCTCCGTCGTCTTCGCCTCGGAAACCTGCGCTTTGGACCTCATCGAAGCCACCTACGAGAGAGAAGTCGCTCCCGGAGAAGTCCTCATCGTCGACAAAGAAGGCGTTTCATCTCTCTGCTTAATCCCTCACCCGGAGCCAAAATCCTGCATTTTCGAACACATCTACTTCTCACTACCGAATTCAATCGTCTTCGGAAGATCAGTTTATGAATCCCGCCGCGCATTCGGCGTAATCCTTGCCACGGAGGCTCCGGTGGACTGCGACGTGGTGATCGCCGTCCCTGATTCCGGCGTGGTAGCCGCATTAGGCTATGCAGAAAAGGCCGGAGTTCCATTCCAACAAGGTCTAATCCGTTCCCATTACGTAGGAAGAACCTTCATCGAACCATCTCAGAAGATCAGGGATTTCGGGGTGAAGCTGAAGCTATCTCCCGTGAAATCAGTCCTAGAAGGGAAGAGGGTCGTGGTTGTGGATGATTCGATTGTCCGAGGTACCACGAGTTCGAAGATAGTGAGGTTGATTAAGGAGTCTGGTGCGAAGGAGGTTCATATGCGGATCGCGAGCCCTCCAATTGTGGCTTCTTGCTACTATGGCGTGGATACTCCGGTGTCGGAGGAGCTGATTTCGAACAGGATGAACGTGGAGGAGATCCGGGAGTTCATCGGGGCGGATTCGTTGGCGTTTCTGCCGATTGATAGCTTGCAGAGGTTTCTTGGAGGGGAATCGAACAAGTATTGTTATGCTTGCTTTTCTGGGAACTATCCTGTTCCTCCCAAGGGGAAAGTGAGGGCGGGGGAAGAGTAGTTTTGTGGATGGTTTTGATTTTTTTTTAATATTTATTTTGTCTGTTTTCTTTAGGCTCTATCGTAGGCTGAAACTTTGGGCAGGTTGAGAGATTTTGTGTTTATTGGCTGTTGCATGGCGATTACAACAATTTTGTCTTGCGTAATGGCACACTATATTCTTTAAGCTATGTTACCTGAAAACGGTTTAATCAAGTTCTCGTTGCATTCTGACTCTGGAGCATGTACTTGTATTTTCAATATAATTCCTACTCTATTACATGCGAGTACTATTATTTGAGAGGTTGTACTTTATTTGGGAAAGAATCATCCTCCTCTACCCTGAAACCACTAAGGTTCTGTTACAGAGCTTTTTAACTGCTGTGATTATGAACAAAATACTTTTTGGTGTTTGGTAAACTGCTATAAAACAGGTTATTTTGAAAGCAAAACTATTTTTGAGGGAAAAGCAGAAGCTGGTCTTCCTCTACTTTTAAAATAAGCCAGATTTGCTTATAAGCACAGTTCTACCAAACAGAGTCTAAAACCCCTTCACTCTTAGAACATCTACAATGAGGATGAGATTTGGGAGATGAGAGGAGAGAGGAAAGAGCATTCAGCTTTGGGGGATGAATAATTTCATCCGAACCCCTTTAGCCGATGATTCAACGAGTTCCACCACATCGGCGGCGACCTGACAAAACTGACGCGACTGAGGAGCATAAATACAAAATTGGTGCTTGGCGACGCCGTGCAAGAAGGAGCGGCAATCCAGCACAGGTTGAGTGACGCCGGTGCTGGTCAGAAAAAGAAGATTTTGACATCGAAATTGGAGCTGTTGTATTCCTTGTTGCGTGTTGGAGTACTTAATTTGCTGCTGAGGTATTGTTTTTCCACCAATTTTAGTTGAACTTTTCAAGCCTAGTTGACTTCTTTGATATTTGTGAAATATTTAGTGAGGAGCTGTGATCGAGCTTCTTTAACTTCTTTTCAAGCCTTGTTTTTCTTATTTTCAAGTGTTGACTTGTTTGATTATCACAATATGTTCAGTAAGTTATAGTTGGACTTTTCAAGTCTTGTTACTTCTTTTTAGTGTTTTTTATTGTGGCTGAGGTGTATGGTTTGATTTTTGATATTTTGCAATTTTCATTTGATGTTTTGTTGATTATAGTTGACGTTATGAGTTTTAGTTTGACATTTTAAAATTGATATTTAATTTGACAAGTTAATCTTTGTTGATGTTTTGTATTTTTTGGTTGATGTTTTTCTAGTCGTAGTTGATATTTATGATTTTCAGCTTTTGGTGTAGTGGTTTGCACTATAGACTTAGAGGTTAGCTTCATGGGTTCAAATCCCACGAGGACATTTTTTGGAGAATTTATATTCTTTGTAGTATTTTTCTCTCATGTAGATGTTTTTTTATTTTTCGTATGAGTTTTAGGTGTTAGGAGTTGATGTTTGTAGATGTCCGTAGCTTTTGAGGTACTGTAGCTTTTGGTTGATGTTTTTAGTGTTTTTCTCTTATGTTGATATTTTTCAATATTCGTGTGAAGTTTAATTAATATGAGTTGATGTTTTGTCCTTTTTTTTGTTGACATGGATAGATATTTGCATGGGGTTTTTTCTTCTCATTTTGATATTTTTTTTTCATTTTCTGGCTGAGGTTTAATAATAGGAATTGATGTTTTGTAGTGTTATTTTTCTGATGCTAATGTTTTTCATTTTTTGAATGAGGTTCATGGATTATGAGTTGATGTTTGTAGATTTTTAGTGATATGGGTTGATATTTGTAGTTTTTTTAAAAAAATTATTGACGTTTTATGATTTTTTGAGTGAATCATTTATATTCTTGAGGTACCATAGTTTTCTGTTGATTTTTATTTTTTTTCTCATGTTGATGTTTTTCATGTTCTAGATGAATTTTAGTTGATATGAATCGATTTTTTGTAGTTTTTTTGGCTATATGGGTTGATATTTTCATTTTCTCGGTGATTTTTATGTGATACGAGTTGTTGTTTGTAGTTTTGGGTGACATAGGTTGATTTTTTGTAGTGTTTTTTTTCTTATGTTGCCATTTTTTTAAATTTTCTGGGTGAAGTTTAGGCGATATGAATTGTTGTATTTAGTTTCTGGTTGATATTAGTTGATTTTTTGTAGTTTCTATTAAAAAATTGATAATTGAAGATTTGTTGATGTTTTTATAATATTTGTTGATGTTTTGCTAGTTGAAGTTGACGTTTTTCAATTTTTTTATTTTTAATATTTTGTTGTTTTATTGTTTTTTTAAATATATTTTTTCTCCAATTTTTAAGTTAATGTTTTTTTTGTTGATGTTCTGCTATTTTTTGCTAATGTTTATAATTTTCAGTTCGACGATTATATTAATTTTTTTAATTTTAAAAATATTTTGTATATTTTTTGATTTTTTTGCATATTGCTGATGGTGGGAAAATGATTGGAAAATTGGACAAAAAAACCCTTGGAAAAATATTAGTGATAGGTCTCTGTAAAGTTATAAAAAAATAGGTCCATGTAAAATTATTAGAGACAGACCTTTGGAAGTAAAATATAGCTAGAATTGCGCAAAGGGTATTGCCTAAAGTTTAGGCTGCCTCACAGGAGACCATCTCAACTACTTTAATATCTTTATTCATGTTTGTAAAATAATTTGAAAAAATAATAATTTAAAAATGTATGTGATGATAAATCCAACAACATTTGATATGATAATAGTCTTGCAAATATAATAATCGAATTTGATGATCGAATTTGACTTAGTTTGAATTCCAAAAGTTAAATATGCCAATTTATCTTTCACTGATGGAGTATACAAATTCGGTCTCCATGATGAAAAGTTGTTCGTAGCGGTATTCGAGTAGCAATATGTATCGATTTCTAATTCCAAAGTAATCGCATTTTGTAAGGAAATTATTTACCGAAATTTATGAATTTCTTTCGAAAAGTATTTACCAAAGTTTCTTACTTCCTATCGAACACATACAAATTGTAAGTATATTTATAATACATTAAATTATGAAGTTATAATGAAGACATATTTATAATGAGTGATCTTCCTCAAAAAGATATTGTTTTATTATATTGCTTATCTAACCCTATCATTTTAACATAAGTACAAATTTAACCCTGATTTTTTTTACTAAAGTGCTGATCTAACTCTGTCTTATTAATAAAAGTACTGATCTAACCGGATCACCATCAACCGGGGGCGCTCCGACGGAGGGGATCGGCATTGACCACCGTTGACCGGCATTGACCGGCGGCGTTAACTGACGAAAGAGTTTGAACACTTTTTAGGAGGGGTAATTTCATATTTTTCTAAAATTTTCTTTTCTTTCAAAGGGGTATAATGGTCATTTTAAAGATTTCCGGCCACAATTTGGTGTCCAGGGTTAAATTAGCACTTTTGACCAAAATATAGGGTTAATTTTGCACTTTCAAATTTTACAAGGTCATTTCTGCACTTTCGACCAAAATATAAGGTTAAAAATGCACTTTTCTCGTACAAATATAACCCTATACTCCATCTGTCCCACAATTATTGGCATATTTACTTTTTTACGGTTTTCAATGATCATATTTGATTCTAGTTACATACAACAATTTCACATAAATAATTAATATTTAGAAAATAGATGTTAAGATGAATTTAGCAATATCTCACATGATATATTTAATATAAATATATTACTCCCTCCGTCCCTTTATAACTGTCTCACCTCTTCTTTTTTCACTATTCATTGATGATTTTATGATTTTAATATCTTAAATTGTGTATAAAAATAAATTGTAAAAATTAGATATTCTAAAAATATAAGTTACGATGAATCTAGCAATATATCATACGGTAATTTTTACATTTGTACGTTTATAGAATTTTTCAATGCAAATTACATCAACTTTACTGATCAATAGTGAAGTGAGACACATATAGAGGGACAGAGGGAGTAGCTCATATTTAGAGGCAAAGTTTTCTAAATTTGCCAATAATGGTAGGACGGAGGGAGTATACTTCAGTAAGTGCACATATACCTTGAGATAATTCAAAATACAAAAACAACCCTAATTACTTTATATAAGTGCAAATATAACTCCAAAGACTATATTCTGGCATTGAGTGGCCATTTCCGTCCATTGACCGACTGGAAATAATCAAAATGCCCTTCCAGCCTAATACAAAATTTGAAAGACAAAAATGTCATTTTCCCCAGTGCTGTTATGCCACCACCGCCACTGCTCTACCACCTTTGCCGTCGTGTTGCCACTCCGGCACCTCCACCACTCCGAGTCAGGCCACCACTGCCGCCGCCGTGTCGGAAAATAAATTAAAGTTGCCACCCACCCAGCACCTTCTCGATCCTAACACCCCACGCACCTACCACCTTCTCGCCTTGCTTGAAAACACCCCCCACCCAACACCCACCCCTTCCGGCTCTACCCAGCCACCACCAACCTCTAGCCAGCCCCCACCACCCTGCAGCGATCCTCCCCCACCCTC
>JAULKJ010000013.1:749750-770554 GCA_032355405.1 Rubia balearica | reverse complement strand
GTTCACCAGCAGCTCCTCATCCCAGAAGAAGAAAACTTCCGCTCAGCAGCCATTCGTAAAGACGATGATCTCCTACCTCGAGCAGTTGGTCAAGGGCATAACTTTGGCTGGGGGATTAAATTTACTTGTAGGCCCAGCGGACCTGAAGAGCTTATTTGAGAATTCTATTTTTAGAGGTGTTTCCACTGGTCTCAGCGGATCGTGCCAATATTCCTCTAGCGACGGAGAAGACGTAAATAGGCATTACAGCTCAATTGTTGGAACTGTTTGGATATTTCTTCATTTACAAAATCATTAACTATTTTAGACTCATTCATTATCACCTTTCGTAATAGGATGATGATTTGGTGAACTTGTACATAAATGGACTTTAGGGAAAAAGGCTGAGGGTTGCTAGAGCATAGCTCTAAAAATGTAGGCGTGTTGAGAAATCAAAAGGTCCATTGGCTTGCATCCGTGTGTCTGAGTTAATATACTGTCCCAAGGGCTAGGTTGCTATCTACCAACTAAAATTTCAATGTCATGGGAGATGCTATTGGGAGTATGGTGGATTGGCCTAGAACATTGGTCTCTTTCAGAGATGATACACAGGTAGAGAACATTGAAGGCAACAAACCCCGACCCGATGAGTTGTATGTCATTAATTGTGGTGACAATGAGGTAATAAAATCAACCAAATGCTACAACTTTTACACGTCCAATTTTGTATTAGTAATCGTTCAAATTAAATTACTTTTCTTTGTAGCTAGAAACCCCTAAGCATTAAGGATCAACCAGCTCCTACCGTCCCTTGAAGGGAGAATTTATTAATGATAGGCCTCTGAAATTGGTACTTCTCCATAAAATCCATAATTTATACTTTATTTCAATATTTATCAACTTCCCTAATTTTGTTGCTATTACATATTTTTAGACTGTCAACAAGTGCTAGTTAACACTATATCCCAAGATGGAGAATTAAATCAAACACGAAAATGAGCTTGTGAAGAGCATGCATGAGTCCGGAAAGGTAGTTTTGTTTTCGGAATATCGACCATAGATTTTTGGGGGAAAACATAGTGCTGCATTGTTTCTCGATTTCTTGGTAGAGTTCGGGAACAAGCTTGGCAACTTCAGAGGAATGGCTTGGCTATCTAACTCGATGATAGATGTTTGGATAGGGTAAAGTTTACTTTTTCACATAAATTCATTTCATTTATACACTAATTTTTACAATATATTAACTAACGCTATTTTTCAAGGCACCTCTGAGACCAAGTCTCGAAACCAACTATGGCGACATCCAGTTTTTTTCATGCTGTATAGGAGGCAATGCTACGGAAATCAAGGGTGCAAAAATCAAGGGCCATGCTAAAGCTATTTTGAATACCATGCTCAATACTGATGCCGTAATTTATGTTGTTCCGTACATTAAAATATAAGTGGCACTTTACAATTTCAGTTAATTACAATAAATTGTACTCCCTTAACTAATTCATTCATGTGCTACTTTCTTTTCAACGTAGCAATCATTGGTACTTAATACTCATCTGTCCTAGTACGGAGGAATTTTTACTTTTGACTTGCTGACTGGAGGAATCGAAGCAAAAAAAACATCAACGAAATAAAAATTAATTCTAGGTACATTCATTCCTTTCTTCGTACTTATTTTAACGTAAAAAATGTGATTTTCGTAGTCATTACAAGTTAATGATGATCACCGGGATTGCATGCAAACATCAAAGGAAAAATATGAAGATGGAACCTCCTTCGGATTACATAGGGAAAATCAAAAAATTGATGTAAGCCATTGACTCCAATCGTCAATTCATTTCCACCTTCATTTCATACAATTACGTTTAAATTGATTTTTTTTTTCATTTCCAGTACGGTAATCAATTGAGTGGTTAAGAATGTGGATATTACGTCCTCCTCTACATGGAAGATCTTGTGCTAAAGAATATCTCTACAGATATCCTGGAGGTTGGTCGACTAATTACAAATTTAACATTTTTTTAATTCTTAATTAGTAAATATTTCACGTAATTAATCATCGGGTTTTTTCAACGAAACAACTATTTCCCTTAAGACAAGGTGTATATAATGCTTAGGAGATAGCAGCCGTAGCTGATAGATGGTGTCAGGTTTCGATGGACGAGTATTCCAAAGTTTGCAATATTCCATGGATATTTACGAGTATAAGGAAGTGTAGAAAATAGATGTGAAAGATGTTTACAGTTTTTTATTTAATTTTCTTTGTTGAAGGATCATTATTATTTATGATATTTTTTGTTCATACATCATTGATTTTTTTCTTTCTTAGTATTAATCTAGTTAGTGGATTATAACTTGTTGGCTGGCTGTTAATACTTTCTTCTGTCATATTTTTCCCAGGTTTCAATCTATATAGGCAAGGATAATAGATTCAAATAGGCCATTGAAATTGAAAATAAAAACCAACACTGGTTTTTCACATCATATGCCAGTGCTGTAAAATATAAAACACCCTAAGAACAAGCATGACTTCAATACTGGTGCTGGAAAAAAATTGATACTACTAATCCTTAGTACCACTTCTAAAATGGTACCAATGCTAATAAAATTGGTACCCTGTTCCATATTAATGTAGCATCGGTAAGCGAGAACCAGTGCAGGTATTTATCATTTAGCAGTGGTTGCACTATACCGGTGCTGAGTGTGTAGGATAAGAATTACTTAGCACCGCTTTATTATTATTGGCACCAATTTTATGAACCAGTTCTGTATATCCTTCGTTAGCACCTGTACATAACTATTGCCACCTGTATTTAGAACCGATGCCATTCATAATAATTCAACACTGCTTCAATAATATTTTCACCGGTAGTTATAACCAGTGCTATGTGTCTTTACTCATCACCGGTTTTGGATATCGGTGTCTTTGCAACTATGTTTCAGCACCACTACCATACCTGGAGGTCCCAAATACCGGTGTCTATGCACCTAAATACCAGTGCCTAAAGGGGTTCTTGCAGTAGGTGAAGAAAATATTGTAAAACATAATTAAATCAACACGGATACTCAAAACTAAAATAGTGTGACACATGCAACTGTTCAAACATTGACTATGTTGTAAACATATGATCATATATTAAGTAAGTTTCACATGCTTAACATATTTCATCGCAAAAACCCAAAAATATTTAATATTCCTCTAAAAAAAATTAAAATCTTCACAAAATATCTGCCAACTTGATTCTTATAGTTTGGAGCATGATGTGGCTTGAATCTTCCCAAACAGCGAGCTTCAGGCTCCTCGACAATGTACTTCTTGAAACCAATCCCCAGGAATCCAGGGGAAAAACTCCAATGCCTAAGTTAGATACTGTCAAGTGGCATATATTATTGTATCACTATATCTAGAAAGAAGTCCAAGTATAAATAAACTTTAGCTAGTATTTATACCTGTGATCTATTAGGGTTTGGTGTGTGTATGTGTTATGCTTGCTGGGTTTGGCCTAACCTCACAAACTAATGAGTTAAATGGGCCGAATAATCTTTGGTTTTCTTTTGGGCTCAGAAATAATATGTGGATTGGGCCCATTAAGGATTTATCATTTTCAAGAGCCCTAAGAAAACCAAAAGTTCATCGAAGCTGAGAATATTTGAAAAGATATTACAAGGATTATGGGTTCAAGGATTCCTCTGAGATATGGAACCATGAATCGAGTCATGTTGCAATTCTTCGAGCTTCGAGGGAGCACTTGGTTTTTTCTTCATCCTCAATCCAAAGTAGAATTTAGAAGGGCATGAGCTTTATCCAACCACACCCAAGAAGCATGTGCACAATGGCTTTTTCACCAAAAGGCTTGAAGAAGGGCGCGAGCTTTATCCAAATCCACCAAAGAAGTGTGTGCGCAATGATTTTTTCACCAAAAGGCGTGAACGGTTTTGCTTTATTTCAACAAACATTAGATTCCCAAGATAATCATCATTGTTGCTGCCATTTCAGACTTATTAACTCTCCTATTCACCCAATCTATCCTTATTTCTCTTGCGGATTGTTCAAGGAAAGCTTCCAATGTCAAAATCTTCTCACTTTATCACCAATTTCATCTACTTCATTTTCTTCAAAAAAGTAAGTCCCATCATTTTCTTCACCTTATTTTATTTCCCCTCCCCCCGTATTTAGATATGGCTATGAATATCCCGTCATTTAATGTAGAATCCGGCAAAAGAGGGTTTTTCGATTATATTGCGGGGCTTGAGGGGGAAGAAACTAATTTATCTGATAGGTTAGGTTTCACTTCTGGATCTAGTGAGTCAGGAAACTCACATAAGAGTTCAGATACAATAGATTCTGATAAATTTAGCCTTACTGACTACAATCCCGCTACTATTCCGATCATTGATTTACCCCTTAAGGATTATCCCAACGTCTGGCCGATTGGGAAATGGAAACCTCTTATTCAAAGGTCACTAGATACTGGCAGAATTACGATTCGAGTTTCTGCAGGAGAAGAAGGTCATTCCTCGAGGGTTCTCATGAAAAGGGGGATGTTTTCCAGCCAAGGTATTCTTCAAAAACAATTACCAGTGAAGGTGATTAAATTGAAGAAGAAGAAGAAGTATCTTTTCTTGAGCCCCCTACCCTCGAGGGATTAGCGTCAATCTTAGATCTCTTAAATATCATTCCCTGAGATCAGAGAATTCCTCCGGATGTCTGCTTACAACCCTTGGGGACAGAAGAATCCTTCAATAGTTTGTCTCCTAATCGATCCATCATTTATGTTAAACATATTCGATCAGGGCTTTGCTTTCCCTTCCCCCCATTGTTCTCGAAGCATTGGAGGGAA
This sequence comes from Rubia balearica, assembly GCA_032355405.1. NCBI lineage: Eukaryota > Viridiplantae > Streptophyta > Magnoliopsida > Gentianales > Rubiaceae > Rubia > Rubia balearica. Next base: position 765,740 of record JAULKJ010000013.1, on the reverse strand, counting down.
TTTGTGATGTGCCCCGTGCAGGTTCATCCAAATGTGATAGTAGTGCTCATGATGTGATGAGTTGGAAATTAAGCCTAAAAATAAATTACTTCGATCTATAAATAGTGTAACCTATAGTGGGAGAGGAGAGGATAACTTTATTACCTTCTCCAAAAGGCAATAGAAGAATAATAAATTTGACCTCCCCTTTCATTCTAATAAATAGAGAGCCAGGAAGAGAGGCTTAACCTTCGATAGCGAAAGATGTAAGATTCCTCAGTGGAATCCCAAAGTAATTGTCGATATTTTGATGGTTAAGAAATATTCATGCACCGATGATCTAGCAGACGATAGGAAATGTAATCTTGCTTCCACTATTAGCTATAAGGATTTTCTTAATCCAAATGAGAAAATTGCTGGATTCGTCTGGTCTCCAGAAATTTTTGATAGATTCGTTTACCGAAAACTGAAGGATAAGAAGAAACCAAGGGAAGCAAACTATGAAGGGACTACAAAATGAAGAAAACTAGTTAAAGAAAGGAAGAGTCATCAATAAGTGCCGGAGGTGTCCATCGGAGAACCCCTTCTCGACCCCATTCTGAAATACCCTCAACCTTTGGAATCTTCTAAATGTTTCCTTATTATTCTTGATAATATTTCATTATTAGTTGTTTTCCTTTATCTAATTCTGATTTTTTTGTCATTTTTGTTCAAATTTTTGGCTCAAAATTTCATTTACCGCTCAAAATTTCATTTCAATCGACCTCGATTTAGTGTCTGTCAATGGTTCAATAAATGAGAACCTTATGTTACTTGTTTATATGGTCCAAAGTGTACTTTTTGAAAATTGTCGTACAAAATCACTGTTAGGATTGCACGCCCTTCCTACGACCTATTTTTGCTAAACAGGAACAAAATACTCATGTACGTGTGAATGAAAAATTGATATCTCCAATTTTGGATTTAGACTTCTCCCAATTCATTGTAGGGACTTGAATGTGAGAAATTAAAAAATTCACCAGTACTCCCAAACTCAATTACTTGGTCACCCATAGCTTATCCATGACGTCGGTATTAGAAATACTGGTCTTATAATCCCAAGGTAGATTTCAAGAAGATCTTCCTAAATTAACCTTGTAAATATGCTTATGATTTATCATCAACAATATACTTTATACCTAGTACTAGTACTTCCTTAGAAAATATGGAAAAAATTTCATTAGGTTTTTATTTCATATAAGACATTAGCAAATTTCATTTCATTTCAATCTATTCGGTGAAAATTATCATTCTCAATTGGATAGTATGCATATTCTCTGGTTCGTGCCTCTGCAGCAAGCATTCAAGGAAGTTGGGGATCAGAGCGTAGTTTTCTTGAAGTTTCATCTTACAGTGTCTGAGGAGATTGTGGTCCTGTTCCTTTGACCAAAGCGTGACGATTGGAAAATTGTTATCTTGACTTGGTGAATTAGATAAGGGTATCTCCGGTTTTGATTTGCAACTTCTTCCACTTTGTTGGATGGAGTATTTTGAAAAATTGAAAAGTAATCCGACATGCCCAAATTGGATTCCAATTTTCGTTCATAGGACCTTTGTTAATTAAAGATCCCCCGATAGTTATAATGAAACTGGCATGATCCCACAAAAATTTCCACAAAATCTTCCAATTATCCCTAACATACTAGTTAGTAATCATATATTATATTATTAACTGTAGGCCCTGTATTAAAACATAGTTAAATTAATGGTCAAATTTTTCTTATCTTCTAAATTAAAAAAAACTTTAATGTGTAGTTTTGTCCGATTCTAATGAGGTGGAATTTATCTTCCAAATTAACGACGCTCACAGTCAAGTTATTAATGGAAAACTAATAAAAATGGAGGAAGAATACCCTGTGACCTTGATGCAGAAGCCGTAACAACATGATTGTGACAATGATATTTAGATTATTGGCTATATCCAATTTCACATTTTTCCTCCACCCCCATCTTCGAGGGACCTTATTGTAAAAATAGAAAAGTTGTGTTGAAATCAATTCAGTTTGAACCGGATGTTAATGAAGTTCGTTGACATTGAAAATATCAATTACTAATGCCTAATGAACTATTTACCATTTTTAACGTCGTTTATGTGCATTTTGGTCAGCGAAAGACCCAATTGATATGCTAGTGGGCCTAATTTTTGGGGCCTAATATATCGATGATCGATGTCGACCATATTTTGCAAGAAACGATATATATGCGATGTTGGTTACACAGTCTGACAATAGCCCATTCAATACGCCAGTGTGCTGAAATGATTAGGCCTACCATGAGACAAGTTGATGTTGCCATACCGTCGGTATTGCATAGATCATCTTGACGTGCATGCAACGTTCCTTTTGTGGTGGAACACACAAAGACCGTAATGATTATACATATGGATCCCACCTCATACATTACCTTAAACATTCAACTTTTTCTCAACTCCAACAGTCATCCTGCCAATCCTCTCAAAGGTATGGTTTCAAAATTTTGTTATTTTACTATTGTTTCTTAATTTACGATTGAAAATTTTATGTACATGGCTTGTGAATGTTTTATTTTCATATAAGATGTGTCTATGGATTGGGTTCATTGAAAAGTTTCCGGGGTGTAAGAATGCCGGCTAGGTTGTGACTAAATGGTTTTTTTTAGCTCCTCTCTATTTTCCTGTTTGTTGTTGCTGTTAAAGTCCCCCCTTTTCATGAATGCGACGTTTCCTATCAATCATTCATACTTCAGTTAGAGCAACTAGTGTGAAACATTGAGTGTTCATAAATTTAGTTGTTCATCTCACATAAGAAGTCACAAACATGCTGGTTAACCATTCAGTTTTACCGAATCATGTACGACGTTGATTACTCACAATTCCTGTAAATGACCTAGCATATGACATCGCATACTTATCAGTTAATCATTTGGTTAAACCAAACCTTGTGCGACTTTGCTTTGACATGTTGCATACATATATTAATTGATTAACAAACTAAGTTAATTGAATTGTAACCAATCATTAAAATATGAATTTTAGGAATCATGTCTGGCAGTGACGGTTCTCAATGCGACCCAATGTGGTGAGAAATTTAATTTTTATATTTAAATTAGCAATTCGAAGAATGAAAGTCCACAAGCGACATTTGGCAACATCGTTCCTTATTTCATTCACACCCTGACGCAGATGAACTTCAGGGAAGTTCCCATCCTGTTAAGTAATATTTTCATGTATTAATTTTATTTTCAAAAAAAAACTATACTTTACTTTCATATTAACTGAACATGATTTTTTATTTACAATTTAGTACGTCCCCAGCCAGATTGTGAACCTACTGCCGCCGTTGAAGTTTCCTTCTAGGCTTAGGTGCAATGGAAAGGAGTACCCCATGCATTACTTGGGAAACAGGATGTTGAAGATCCTGATTCCGAAAGGATTTGAACAGTTTTTTATTGATAAGTAACTCAGCAAAGAGGACACACTCTACTTTGAGCTGATCAATTGTACCAGCCTTGTGGTTTTTAATGTTGAGCTTCTTCGATATTGATGTATCATTTTTGGAACATGATTATTATTTATGTATTTTGACATTTAAAATTTACTTTATAATCTTCGTGTTAGCTATGTTATTTTAATGCTATTCAATCTTTAATATTTAACCTAACATATATACGCACAAATTTTGAAAAGAAGTATCAGTAACAAAACAAAAAAATATATAGCATTTTCTGGCAATTAGTTTTGAACTAGCAAAGTTGTGTTACAAATTTTGTTTTTAAATAATCTCGAACTGTTGACCGGCTAAATGGTGAGCTGAAGTTCTGAGGCCCACCAAAGTCTGCTACATCACTCAGTAGTTGACACCATGTTGCCTACTATAACTTTGGTGCGACGTCGCATATGTCAAGGGGGGAAAATAATGGTTCAAAATGACGTCGTTTTGAAATGCATATAAATAAAGGGACTCTGAAAATAAGTTCAACCATCTGTGGACAAATTTCCCGCCAATTCAAATAGTCTCCGGCTTCTTCTTCATCTTCTCTACTCGGGAAAAAGATTCTTCCCTATCTCCTGTCAGATCTATGTCTCTGATTTTTGTCAGTGTGAACTTTCCTTTAGTTGAAACTTAGGTACAATATTTTGGTTTGTTGCAAAATGGTTTTTAATTTAATATCATATTGATTATACTTAATTTTTTCAGTTATGTGCTTTTCATCCCATTGTAACCTCTGATATAAGCGACATTGCTAATTTGTCTTCCAAAACTCGATTTATGCAATTATAGTGCGACGTCGCATCTTCTTTTTTCAGGGTGACATTCGGATTGAACGAAATTAAGCCGATGTCATATTTTGACATCAAATTCTACAAACAAAAATTACATATGATACTTCGCTTTTGTTTTGGTCTTATTTTCGGCTTAGCCGAAAACTATGTGAACTCGCATATACATGTCGGTCATCCCACTGGTCTGAGCCAACAATACATGTGACATCATTGCCGACATTGGACCTTGCACTTTATAGGGTTGTTTGCACTTAATTATTTCCCTTTTCATGCAGGTCTAATGGATGATAAAGGACCATCTAATCCACCCTGTTTTCCAGGTCTTCCACCCGTACATATATATTTACTAGCTAACAAATCTTAACACTTTATATATAGCAACTAATTTCATTTTTGTTTTTATACAATTCACCGTACAACGTCTCAACCCAGAGTCTATTAATTTGTTTGACATCGACCACCATACAATGGCTCTGGATAGCCCACATTTCCACTCCACTCTCAAGCAGCAGAAGTTTGGGAAAAACCCTACTTTGGTAAAGCTTTTAATTAAATAAAATTTATTTATTGACAATTGCATATATATATATATATATATATGTATTTATATTTATATAAATGTATATTGCTAAATATTTTTTAAAATATATCTCAGTACATTCCCATGTGAGATTATACCACTATTACCGACTGAGATGACTCCCTTAGTGCTGAGGTGCTATGGGACAGAGTGGCGTATGAATTACTCGTGGCAAGGTAAGATTAAGGCCTTTCCCAAAGGATTTTGGAGAATTTATTAGGAGAAACAACCGACGCATGGGAGACACTTTTTTCTTCGAGGTGCTACGAGTTAGGGGGCCAATCATCTTCAAGGTCATCATTGTTCGGATGATTGAGTTTATTGTATTTTCACTTATGTTGGAATTTAAACAGCTTTTATTTGAATTTATGTAAAACTCGTATGGATATTTTCATTGCTGATATTTTTCAAATTACTTAACTATCTTATTAGAACATTATACAATTGACTGTGTATATGTGCAATTTTTTATGCAAGATTTCATAAAATCATTTAATACGGAAGTTAGTTCTGATTTTTATGGTGTTTGTAGCACAATTTGTGAACTCCCTACCTTAATGAAGTGAGTTTGTATGTTATAGCTAAGCTTTAACCAGAAATGTATATTCTCTTAGCTATTTTTTAAAACTATTTTCGGCTATAACTTCAAACTCGACAAGAAAGTTTAACATAAAATAAAATGAAATGAGATGAATAAATATATAATACTAGCAATAATAAAATATTGACTTATTTATAGAATTCTTTGAGAAAGGAGAAATGAATATAAGTACGCCAAATTAGAAATAAGCGAAATATACAATACGCACATTTAAAAGAACAATAAATATAACACGTAAATAAGATAGTAATTTGAGGGTTAGTAAAATATTTACGTCAATAAAGCCCTGTAGTATTGCAATTATAATTGTCCGCCTATTTTAAGTAATGAAAAGGAGGTTTCTAATGCTAATTAAATTAAAGAAATTAATAGGATAAAACAGAAATTAGATTTAAAAAATAAAAAATAAAATAATGAATTGAGTCGTTAATTAAATATCTATATTATTAGGATTTGGCAAAGTTTCGTAATATTGGAATTACAATTGTTATCAAAATATTTATATTTAATTTGATTATTAATTGAATAATTGTGTTATTGAAAGTTTATAATATGAAATAGTTGATAATTACAACTAAAACTATTGACAATAATTGAGTTATTAATTAATATTTATATTATTGAAATATGGTAATAAAATCTCGTAACATTGAAATTACAATTGAAACCAGAATATTAACAATTTTTATCCATTTAAAAAAATATTATATATAGATATTATAATCAATTATAAAGTAATAAGAAAAACAAAAATAATAATATATAGGAAGATGGGGTGGGCGGTCAACCCCACCTCATGTATCTAAGGATTAAAATCAAAGATAAGGACCAAATGAGCATAATTGCTCTTAAATGGGATAAGGGCTGTGCATTTCGTGGAAATGCTGCATGGAAATATGAATAAAATCATGTTGCAGCCTTTTTCCGTCTGCAACAGGCTGGACAATCATTTGTTGAAACCAATTTGGCAAATGGAAGGGCTACCGACCCTGGTAATTTCTGTGCAAATTCGTCACATGAAAGTAATTCACCATTTTTTAGAATAAATTTACCTGTTCATTTTTTTCTTCAAGTAAATTATAGGAACAAATAAAATGTATTTCATATTTATTAATGAAATGTTCCCTCTTATCATAATCCGAATCTACTATGTAAATAACGATAATATATGCTAATAGGCTTGATCGTAACAACAAAAAATACATTTAAAATATAAAAGTTTATTTTATATAGTCAGAAAATATCATCTTTCTTAACACTTGACCTTTTGATAATAATAAGTTGTTCGGATATTTTTAAAATTTTCGACAACCTTTTTAGTTATACAGAAAATTCAACAGTTTTAGACCAAAAATGATATTTTGAATCGATTTGCCTGATTTTTCACCACTTATTATGATCCCATCTTTTAATTTTTTTTCTTTTGATTTCTTTTATCTAACTCTTTTATATTTTGAGGGAAAAAGATAGTCAAGTTAGATATCATTGCACATAATCTTTCATCGAGAAAGTAGAGAGAGTGCTTTGAATGAAAAAAAGAAAAGAAAAAAAGAGGTTCATATTAATAAATGTACGATGTTTCAAATATTTTATACTCCCTCTGTCCCACTTTAAATTATTTATTTACTTTTTTCACGATTTTCAATGAGCATGTTTGATCGTAAATATCTTTAGTTACATATAATAATGTGGCATAAAAAATCATATTTAGAAAATAGATGTTAAAGACAAATCTAACAATATCTCACATGATATATTTATTATTTATATATTAATATATATATTTAGGGTCAAAATTTGTAAAGTGTGACTTTCAAAAGGTAAATAAACAATTTAGAGTGGAACGGAGGGAGAGTAGTCTTTGCATAAGTATTTGAAATTTGGTATAACCTATTACATAAGTATTTGAATGGATTTTCTTATTGTTGCGACAAACGATAATGCAAGTACTATCTGTTTTGTTATTTATGACACACTTACTATAAATGGATGTTTTATTTTATTTGACACTTTTTTCATTTTTGGAAAGATTCTTTCAATTTCATCCACTCATTCTACCTTTTACTTTCTACATTCAATTTCATTCATTTATTTTGTTCACCTAAATCCAAGCATATAAATCTATGGTGTCATAAATAGAAAAACAGATGGAGTACTAACAATTAATAAATCAAAGAAAATCAAAGAGTGTAAGAATACAAGAGATTTTATCTAGGTTCGATGTTTCCACCTACATTCTGCAATAATGGTTTCACTAAATCGACAAACGAAATTACATGAGTTACAATCCACCAAGAATTTCTCATTTCTTTCAAGTTTTCTCTCAAAATGTGTGTTTTATGAGTTGTTATATTTTCGCCTATTTTCCCCCCTCTCGGCCTAAAGCTCCCAGTACCCGTAGCTCACCCCAATTTTTCCTAACGCAAAGATAATAAATTTTCACCTCAAGTCCGCAGCTCATTTCTTTTGCATTTTCCCCTATGGGTCACTACAATATATGGTGGACTCGGCCCATACTTAAAGCCAACAAACTCACAAACCTCCGCAATATCAAAAGTTATTTTTATAAATTCTTGTAAAAAAAACTTATTTAGTACCCCTTTTATCATTCCTAATTTTATTATCTACCATATGGATAATGGATTAGTTTATTAAATCTATTGGCAAATGAGCAAACGGAAAAGTATGAAAGAGTATCACATCAAACAACGAGACCGAAAGCGTGGTCGGTTTGACAGATACAAACAAGGATTATTTACATGTATAAGTCTAACTTTAAAATGAAAGTGTCAATATAATCATGCAATTTAAAAAGTGTCAATTTAGCCCTCACTTATTGTTGTATGTACCAATTTAATCCATATTTTGGAACAATTGTGCCGATATAATCAAAGTCTATTTTTTTGGCATTGACCGGTTAAATTCCGGCGAAGAGGAGAATGAAAATGACTAAAATACCCAACATCCCTAGCTAGTGTTAAATTTAATAACAAAAATACCCTTAGAGTTCTTCTTCATCCATTTTAAAACCAGAGCCACGGCCAACCACCACCGCCGCCAGCTAGAATCTGGAGTTTCGCGCGGAATCTGGTGTTAATAAAGAAGGTGTTAAGACAAACATAATCATATCTTTTTCAACCAAAATCATATCTTTTCCCCAGTTTTCTAATTCACACAAGCACTATATAGAAAATTTAGCTCAACAAATAAAACCAAGAACACATACACACATTCTGTAGAAAGTAACAAACCAATTTCAACCAAAATCAAATATTTTACTCAGTTTTGTAATAAAAACAAACCAAAAACCAAAATTACACTCAAAATTCAGCAATTATTTTTATCCAAAATCAAACGATGCAAGAACAGACCTGGCATAAATGATCTTAACATTGATCTTTCATAATAGGCTGGGACCAATTGTAAGCAATGGAAATGCCCAATCCACTAAGCCATAAACACCCTGCAAAATCCTCATATTAAAAAGCGGAAAAAAAGAAAACCCATTTCGTCAAATTCAATTTCATGAAAACCCCAGAAAAACGGAAATAGGAGAAATCTCCACCATCGGTTCGAAGCATCTTTACCAATTGTTCGAAGCTTGTGCTCCACAACCCATTCCCTCGCATAATCGAATGTGTTGATTTTCTTGTCTGCCGTATTTCTTGATCGCCATATTTCCTCGGCCTTCACAAACACGCCGGGTCGGAACAGGTGTCAACCCGATGAGCAACGGAACCGAGTTGGATTTCTTCAGTTTTTCGACATACACATGTTGCCCGAGCTTCAATTTGTTACTCAGAATCATTTCGTTATGTTCTTGCTATCTCCTGAGAGCTGTCGGAAACCTGCAGATAAAAACCCGATTCGGCCAAAGATCGCCTTCTTCTAACACAGGGATTCTTGCGATTCTAATTGGGTTTTCGTTTCTTTGGTATTTTCTTGATTTTGAATCGTTTAAATGAATTTGGGGGAAAAGGAAAGCATATGCTTGAACGTGTATCGCCAAACCCTTCTCTTAATGCCGAAGAAGACAGAGGTGGTGGGGGTGGATGGGAAGTTGGAGAGCTTTGGAACGAAGGTGTTAAGAACAATGGAGGGATTCTGGTGTGATGCCTCATTTTCTGGGCGACGAAGTGAAGAAAGCAGGAAGAGAGGCTGGAGTGGAATTAAAAATGAAAGAGGAAAATAGGAGAAAATGAGAAATAAGGTAAGGGGCAAGGATGTCATTTTACAATCTTGACTTTTTATTTTTTATAATAAGGCCAAAATCACCTAATTCCGACAGTAAATATGTTGGCTAAGAAGTCAACATGGTCAAAAATTATTTTGACACTTTCTAAAATTGCAGAGTTATATTAGCACTTTCAACCTAAAATCATATCATTTTAACACTTAACTATATAGCATCTAATCTAACGCGGTTCTTACTTGCAACTCAGAGAAAGTCCAACACGTTAGAGTTGCACCAATCAGATTCATTGTATTAACTGAGTTGTTCCTTAATTTATTTTTTGTTTCCCCGTCGAATTCATCTTCTATTGCAGTAGTAGTGTACTTCACCAGAAATTTCCAGATAGATTTTTTTCTTCAGATTTTGGAGAATAAAAAGAAGATGAATACGTCCCAGTTCATGGACAAGCAGATCATGGATCTATCGAATTCACAGAGCAACAACAATAATGATTTCCTCGATCTGATAAACTCTCCCGCCGGCGGAGATTCCGATAAGAAGGAGGAGATTCTTCCCAGCTATGATTTCCAGCCGATTCGACCCGCCGGATCCTCGTCCCCGCCTTCTAAATTGGATGCTGCCGGTGCTCCCAGGGCTTGGAATTCAGCCGATAACAACAACGCCAGTGCCAGTGGAACCAGGGTAACGTGTAATCGTGAATTCAGTTTCATTTTTGGACTGTTTAGGGTTAATTGCTGCCCTAGTTTAGTTGTCTATTGACAGTAATCAAATTAATGTCATCATTGCATATCCACTAGCTGTAATATCATTTGCTAATTGCATTGTATTGATTTGCATAATCACGAGTTTTAGCAGTCTATTTTGCAGGAAAAGTTATTATTTGCTACTGAAGTAACAGAATTTGCATGTTGTTTACAGAATTATACTTCTATGGACTCCTATGAACCTGCAAGATATGTCATAGAGAAGGATCAAACTGCAGTTGATTCGAATTTGGTGTCTGAGATTGATCGTACCATGAAGAAACATGCTGATAATTTGATGCACGGACTGGATGGCATTAGCGCGCGAGTGTCACAGTTGGAGTCCAGAACCCGGCACCTCGAGAGCTCTTTAGACGAACTGAAGGTTTCTGTCGGAACTAATTACGGGAGTTCGGATGGGAGGATGAGACTGTTGGAAAATATTCTTAGAGAGGTATTCATATGCTTAGGTTCATCTGTTGGTTTTTAGAGTGTTCCTTGCGTAATTCTTGTTTGCTAATTAAAGCTTTATGATCTCTAAGGTGTCTTTGAATGCTTCTTTTGAGCCTATACTGTTTGCAAAGTTTGTTTTTATCACTATTCTGATACGGCTTGCCAAAAGTGCTTGGATGGTCCAATTGTTTTGGCAGGTTATGTGACTCTAGAATGTTGGTCCATAGGTTTTATGAGCATTGCTCACAGTCACATGTATGATGAAGTACCCCAATTTTTGTGCAAAAAACTGGACAAAGTTTTATGCAATGATGATGGGATATATTTGGTAGTAACATTTTGACTCTGTTGCTCAGACCTAGATGTTTTCATTTATTTATTTCCTTACGATCTCTGCAGCTTGAAGAAATTTGATTGTCATGCTTCTTAATGTTATTATAATGTTTTAATCACTAACTAGTTGAAAATCAGAATTTTACTCATTTCCCTGCAAAGAACCAGTCCAGTAAGTGTGGGGGTGGGGGTAAATAAGTAAGGAAGGCGGTGTTGAAACTTCTCGTGTTTCCCTGTCCTTTAGTCTGCACCCAAAGATTTGAAATATGTATAAGGTCATTACCCTTGGTGTTTTCAGGAAGTTGCACCTCCTTGTTATCGAGTTTTCTTTGCACTCTTTTAACTTCACCAGCAGAATTCCATATTTTGAGCTTAGAGGAGAATAAATCTAGCTTTTCATGTCTCGTCCTCTCCTTTTTAATCTATTCTTGCTATGAAGTTCTCTGGTAATATAAAGCTTTCCCACACTGGCCCTATTTTTGGTTTTGACTCCTACAGCATTGCCACAGGTTCAAAATGGCGTACAAACCATTCGGGACAAGCAAGATATAATGGATGCCCGATTGGAACTGCCAAAGCTGCAACTTCGAAAGGCTGAGCAACATGCTGATATCCAGAGCACTGAACATGTGGATTCGTCACAAGCTGCAATGTCAGTTAATCAACAATCTCACCAACACTTTTCTCCTGCACCTCTAACACACCCTTCATCAGCACCTCCGCCTAATGCCCCGCCCCCGCCTGCCTCTCAGCAAAATATACCACCTCAGTTTCAGCTTCCGGGCCATTTCCCTCCTGGTCAAATTCCCTCTGTTCCACAGGGGGAATCTTACTTTGTACCACCACCTCCTGGCCAAGCACCAGAAAACCCGAGTCAGCAGTACCAGCTGCCGCCTTCTCAACCTCAGCCTCAGCCACAGCCACAACATCAATACCAACAACCGTCTCAACTTCAATATTCTCAGCCACCGGCACCTCCTCAACCACACAACCCTCTTCCCGCGGCTGCTCCTTGTCAACCGCATATTCCACTGACACATCATCATCCTAAAGAATCACCCTATGGACCATCTCAGACTTATCCTCCAGCATTACGCCAAAATCCCCCTCCTCCTCCTCCACCTAATGCAGCACCTCCCCAACAACAGTTCTACGGAGCTCCTGCCACCATGTATGAACCGCCACCTAGCAGGCCTGGTCCAGGATTTTCCGGTTCATTTGGCCCGTCAGCTGGTTCGGGTGAACAATTCCCCTATGGCAGCCCTTCCTCCCAGTATGGCTCCCCAGTGAAGCCTCAGCAAATGTCTTCTTCTGCAAACAGTGGTTACCCACAGCTCCCTACTGCCCGTATATTGCCCCATGCCGTGCCTACTGCCTCCACAGTTGGTAGTGGTCCTGGTTCTCCGGCTTCTGGAAACAAGGTTCCTATTGATGACGTGGTTGACAAAGTGACAAGTATGGGATTTTCAAGAGAACAGGTTCGAGCAACTGTGAGGAAATTAACAGAGAATGGCCAGTCTGTGGATCTGAATGTGGTTCTGGATAAATTGATGAATGATGGGGATGTTCAGCCTCCTCGAGGGTGGTTTAGTCGGTAATCTGTCTTCTGATACGTTCCCATCATGTACAGAAGATTGTTTGATTTGTAGCTGTGGTCAGATTGTTTCTGAAAACTTTGAGCTCTCCGAATGTAGGGGATTTTCTACAACTGTTCCATGGTTTTTGGTTATGCACGCATTCTCTGTGATTATCCTCTTTGCCTCTTATGCAGCTTTAACTTTGTTCTTTCCCCTCCTGCGCTTCTTTTTTGTTTCTGTAAACACCTTTTTCTGCGCTGGAGTGTGATTTTCAAAGCACAATTACATATGAGGAGTATCAAAACACAGATTACTACTCGCATAAAAATCATATTGTGTAAAGATTAGAAATTGATCCAAGCATCTATCTATAAACACCCTAATTTGATCTTGTTTCTAGTTTGATCCTGTTTCAAATACAGGACACTTCAACTGAATTTATCTAAAATGAAGGGGGAAATATCCAAAGTGACACCAACTTTTAATCAAAATTCACTGTTTGACATTCAATTTATGAATTTGTATTTTAAATGTACTTACTTTTTCATTTATGTTTGGAAGGGGTACTTTTCAGCAAATAATGGGTATCAATTTGGATCAAAGTCATATAATAATGACGTCCACGTTTAACTAAAAATTACTTTTTTGAAACATTAATGAAAAAGTAGGTATCTTTTAAAGATAATTCTAAAAATAGGTACCAAACTATGAATTTAAATTAAAAGTAGATATCATTCTGAACATTTTCTTTGAAATGAAGTGCAGACAAATTGTAGAGAAGAAGGCTTAAATGTGATTATGTGAACTACTCGCCAGAATTTATAAAATTTAAGCACGATCATTTGTAACGTACTTCTTGTACTCCCTCCATCTCAGATGAAATTGCACTGTAATTATTAGCACGTTGTTCAATAAACATGTTTGATCGTTAATATGTTTACTTACGTATAATAATGACAAATAAAAATTTGATATTTAAAAACTACTTGTTACGACGAATTAAACAATATCATATACTATAATATTGTTGTTCAAATATCTATTCAAATACTATCTCATTTTGACACTTTGAAATAAAAAAACGCATAATAAGTTTTGTGAAAGACACTTTTTTCATAGGCATATGGAAATACGAAGTTGAATTATAATTTTACAAAGGTAAAAGATTTTAGTTGCAATATTAAATATTTATTATGCAATGTGTAGTACATATAAGTTTATGACCCGATTAGAGTAACCTTAAAATTTTATCTTAATTTCTTCTTATTTGCAGTTTAAACTTAAGTCTTTCCACAACTTATGAAAAAATCGTCTTTTAAGAGACGGACTCTAACTTTAACTGTCAATATTAATAAATTATATATAATTAGAAGTTGTCAAATTTAATATTTAAGAGATCAACGTTACGATGAATTTATAAAAATTAAGAAATATATAAGTAAAAGTTATCAAATTTAAATATTGAAAAGATGTATGTTATGATAAATTTAACAAGATTTTGCATGATCAAATTTTTATAACAAAATTTTGTGGTCAAATTTTTTTTAAAAACAATTTTTTTTTGACTCAGAAAGAGGCAACTGAATTTTTTTTCTTCAAAATTAGAGAATAAAAAGGCTGATAATTTCATCAGAAGATTTTAAAAAACAGTCACATACAAGTTTATACGTTTTTCCCTTTTATTTAAGATAGATATTTCCCACTTAAACCGAAAAGGAAGAAAGAAACCAGTGGAATTGAATGTTAGTACAGATTATATATATATATATAATGTTATAATAATTATTATTATAAGAATTAAGGGTTCTCTTCTTCTCCTTCTTCTCCATTTTTTCATAAAAAATAATTTTCACCACATCATCATCCAGCGGGGGCTTCTGTAAAGCCCTCTCTCTGTAATTTGCAGAAAGAAGAAAAGGAGACGTTCTTCGGAAGCTTTCCTCCATAGCTCAATTTCACGCACGGCGACAAACAACAACCCCCCGGTGAGCTGGTGAGCAAGATATTCATCTTGCTTCGGTTCGGACAATCGGATTCTCGGCTAGAGTTAGGTATACATTCGGAGCCCTAATTTATCATTTTTCGCTTTTGATCAGGTTTCATTTTTGCCATTCCTTTGCTTGTTTATTCCTTTTCCTATGCCATTGGATTTGTTATAAGGCTTGGCTTAGTATTGAAGATTATTTAGAGATTATGCGCTAGGTCCCCATGCTTAAGAATGGAGTTTGTGCAGGGTTTATATATTCAGAATGCACTCTAGGGATGCGTTTTGATTTTTTTTTTTGCTGAACTGCTGCAAGCTGTAAGGCTTTTTTGAATTGAAGATGTAGAACGAAATGTAATCCTAATTCTACCTTAGGTTCACTTTAGTTTATAGCTTACTCAGGAGTCTCAGGAACGATAGAACAGGATTTCTAGTCATTAGCTGGATTTGGAAGCTTGTGTTCTGTATTGTTCTGCCTTCTATCGGTTAAAATGATAGTTTGGTGTGTAGAAACTCTTGTATTTGCAGGAAAATCTGTGTGTTTATGGTCTTTATTCAGCTTGATCTTAGATACTTCTTTGGAGGGATAGAAATTTGATTTGAGTGTATTTTGGACATTTAATGTCAAAATTTCTCCCTGTTTGGTTACTTTTGAACATGTGGTTTACTTGTATGTATGTATATGCTGCTTATTAATTAGTTTATTGCATTGCACGAGATGCTCAAATTCACTGCGTTCTTATGTGAATTTAAGTAGACTGCAGAACCCACTGTTGATTTGTATTTCGTAATTATCTTATAAAGAAACTGGCTTCCAGGATTGTTTCGCCTTTGATTTCAACTGCAAAACTTCATTAGTGATGAACTTGGTTTGATTTGTTAGAATACGTCAGATTCCTGACTAGATCAGGAAACTGACTTATTCTAACATGATTGACCCGAGTCATCCCCCAAAGACCATAATTGTTGGCGAAATTTGATTATGTTCAGTATTGTTCTTGCTCTTTCTGTCAGGGGCTACATTCACTTTTCAATTCGTATCAAATCTGATATTCTAATTCATATCCCAAGAAGCATTAAATTGATGCTATAAAAATTACTCGGTCCTGGTTCCTGAATTGTTGCCAATGGATCCAAACATTTCATCCCCGAAGGCCAGCCTTTCTCCTTGCAGTGATCCTGAAGAGAAGGAAATCAGTGAGGATGATGATGATGACCGTAATCATAAGCATCGTCGACGGGATG
>JAULKJ010000013.1:708374-722643 GCA_032355405.1 Rubia balearica | reverse complement strand
AGATCGAGTTTCGTATTCATCGTTATGCGGTAAAGGATCCGGACTGGGTTGCTTCTATGGATTCTGAAAAAGCTGTTCTTCGCACTCAGCAGACATGGGAGTTGGTTCCACGTCCTCCCAATGTTAATGTTGTTGGATCAAAATGGGTGTATTGTTTGAAGTACAAATTTGATGGTCACTTGATTGGCATAAGGTCAGGTTAGTTGCTCAAGATTATTCACAATTACCTGATTTTTATTATGATCATACTTTCAGTCCGGTGGTGAAGGCATTCACTGTTCGTACTGTTTTGCCCATAGCGGTCACCATAAATCGTCCCTTGAGACAGTTTGATGTTTAAAATGTATTTTTAAATGGTATTCTTGATTCCCCGGTTTACATGGAGTATCCTGCTGGTGACTAAGATCCTATGCGTCCTGATCATGTTTTTCTTCTACGCAAGGACATTTATGGGTTGAAACAAGCTGATCGTGCTTGGTTTCAACGTTTCAGTACTTTTTTGTTTGACTTGGGTTTTGTGTGCAGTTCTGTAGATATCTCCTTATTTGTTTTCCCACAGGGTACCTCTTTACTCTATTTGCTAGTTTATGTTGATGACATTAATCTCACTGGAATGATGGTCATCTCATTTGGCAGTTTATTAATAGAGTTAATCGAGAGTTTAAGACTACCAATCTTGGCACTTTATAGTATTTCCTGGGATTGGAGGTTGTTAGTAACTCTGATGGCTTGTTTCTTGGGCAAACTCGATATGCCAAGGATATTTTATTGCATGTTGGTATGCAGAATTCGGCACTAGTTGCTATTCCATTTGTGGCTTTTTCGCAGCTTTCAAGTTCCACTGGCAAGCCATTCGAAAATCTCACACTTTACCGTTCTTTGGTTGGTGCACTACAGTATTTATCCATTACGTGTCCAGATATTTCTTATATTGTGAACACGGTTAGTCAGTATATACAGGAACCTACTGATGACCATTATCTAGCTGTTACTAGAATTCAACACTATGTTCGTGGTACATGCATTATAGTCTTCAATTTCGCAAGAATTCTTCCGCATTCCAGTCTTGGGTTATTCTGATGATGATTTGGCTCGTTGAATTGAGACTCGTAGGTCTACTTATGGTTATGCCATTTCCCTTGGTGGTAATCTGGTTTCATGAAGTGCAAAGAAATAACCTATGGTCTCTCGTTCCAGTTCAGAATCAGAATATCAGGCTATGGTCAATACTGCTGCGGAGTTAGCTTGGTTGATGAATTTACTTCGGGATTTGCGAGTTTCTTCCCGTGTACCACCTTTTTTTCTGTGTGATAATAATAGTGCTCTCTTGGGTGCTCAGAATCCCATTTCACATAAGAAAACCAAACACATTGATATTGACTATCATTTTGTGCGTGAGAATGTGTCTTCTGGAAAGTTCAAGGTTGCTTGTGTTCCTACGGATCAACAGCTTGCTAACATCTTTACAAAGGGTTTACCTCATCCTCAGTTTGAATTCTTACGGTCCAAGATTTACGTTGCGTCCAGTCTCACACTTCGCTTGAGGGGGATAATAGAATAATAGATGAATTAGAATCAGGTTAAGAAAAGAAATCTTCTTTTGATTAGATTTTGTATATATCATTTTCCATATCTGATTCTATCTTGTATACCCTTTGTACACATTATATATATATTGAATACACACAGTCACAATCATTTGTGAATTTTACATTCTATCACTCAGAATGAATGAGCTTTCTGGTAGCATACCGTAGCGAATAGGTAACCTCTCCAAACTCACTTCTCTTGATTTGGAGCGCAATTTGTTGTTCAATGAAAACCCACCTGAAATCGGCTTCTTGAAAAATTTGAGATCATTGGAACTCTCATACAATTCACTCCCCGGTCCCATCCCACCCGGTTTAGGAGATCTTCCCAACCTTATTGGTATCTACGTACATGTCTGACAACATGTTTACAGGTTCAGTTCCACCTTTTGGTAACGTGAGTAAACTACTCCCTCCATTTCTTTAACAATGACACACTTTTCTTTTTGGATTATTTATTTTACTAGATAACACCCGTGCCGATGCACGGATGATAAACGAAAATTTAAAATATAATATAATTTATATTTTAAATAAGTAATAATCTTTATGAGAATTACACATGATAAATATAAAATAAATTAATATAGTTATTAATACTCTTTCCATTTTATTGGATTTGTCACACTTTTCTTTTTTGGTTGTTTTTATGATTTTGACACACTTTCTTTTTTTTTGGAGAGATTCTATTAATTTCATTCACTTATTTTGCTTTCTTCTTTTTAAATTCAATTTCATCTAGTCATTTCATTCATCTAAATCCAAACATCTAAGTTTATGAGGTCAAATCCAACGAAATAGAGGAAGTGTTTTAATATTATT
Source organism: Rubia balearica (assembly GCA_032355405.1). Taxonomy (NCBI): domain Eukaryota; kingdom Viridiplantae; phylum Streptophyta; class Magnoliopsida; order Gentianales; family Rubiaceae; genus Rubia; species Rubia balearica. Next base: position 720,232 of record JAULKJ010000013.1, on the reverse strand, counting down.
TTAAAAACAAAAAACCTCGGTCCCTGTTGCTACATAATAATTATTTATTTTATATTTAAATGGAAAATAAAATATACATATTTTATGTATAAAAATATTGATTGTTGTATAGAAATACTTTATGTTATAAAAAATATAATGGTAAGAATACGAAATAACTGTTAATAATGAATCAATAATTATTTAATTAAAATTATAAAATTACGTGTCATTTAAAAAAATTAGCAAAAGTATCCTCAGTTATATAGAGGTAAAAGGTAACATATAAAAAGTAGTAAATATAATTTTAAAAATATGTTAACTAATTTTAAAAGTTAGTGTATAATTTAATTAATACAACGAATAAGTAAAAGAATATGGTGGATAGTTCATAATTTAATGAGAGATCATCTGTCAGGAGACCACCTCAGAAAAGAAGAAATTATAATTCTATAAACTATTTAAACGATATGTTTCTTTTGTTCAAATAAATAATTCTTTTTTTACTAATTGATATTTATGAATTTAAAATATTTATTATATTACTAATAAAAATAAAAACTGTATTAAATTATGTTTTTAGTAAATGTACACAAAGTTAAGTGATAATTTAGATTAGAAAATGAAATATTTCAGCAAAAATAAAATAAATAATATTTCATATTATTTAGAATTAAAATTAAAATATAATATTATTCATTAATAAATAATTAATATTATATATATGATATACACTTGTTTCATTGGACGTGAGACACTTTCTTTTTCTTTTTTTTCCTGAATTTGACACTCTTTTCTTTTATGGCAAGATTCCTTCAATTTTCTCCACTCATTCTACGTTACCCTGGCTAAATTTAATTTCATTCACCTAAATCCAAGCACCTAAAATTATGGTGCCACATCCAAGGAAACGGGGGTTGTAAATATAAAAAATAATTTCAAATGAAACGAAGGTTGTAAATATAAAAAATATTTTATGTAAAAAAATACCATCAATTACAAAAAAAAATGTATTGATATAAATATAAAATACTATATAATTTAAATTAATAAAAACTATGTAGTAAATTTTAATCAATTATTGTTATTTTTTAACTATTGTATAAGCCATGATGCACGATTTTAATTATAAATAATATATTGTAAAAGTATAAAAAATTTATTAAATTTATTTTTATAGAAGGAACCATTAATAACGAATTTTATAATTAATAATGATGGAGAAATTTTCCTATTAGACCGACTAATGGTTATACCAATCATGAAGAATCTCATTTCAATAAGTTTTAGGGTCAAATTATAATTATTTTTAAACATTGCAATACATTTTAAAAGTTTTTCAAAGTTATAGGATTTTGTTGCAATAAATAAAAACAGACATCAAATCACCATATTAGTTAAATTAATTATAAAAACGTTGTCTAACAGTTAGTTGATTTAAAATAAAACTTTGTGATAATAATGATAAAAATATTATATTTATTTTGAAAAAATAAATCGAAGAGTAACTTTACTCAAATGTCAAAACCATTTTCAGACCAAAAAATAAAAATTTTACTAAGAAATGAATAGTGTGGTCTTCATAAATAAATACTTCTTTAATTATAGTTGGAATCTTGAATTTTAATCATTTTCAAAAAAAATATTAATTTTATCTATAATCAAATACCAATCCAAGCCACAGATTATTCTAATCTAGGATGATGCAATTGAGAAAGTGTCAGTGTTATTCAAATCCCAAAAGTTTTATTTATTCTGGCGACATTTGAATGAAAGAGGAAACCATATATAACACTTTCCAAACTTCATAGCTTTCTCCATTTTTAGTTGTTTACCAATGAAATTAAATAATGTGACCAGTATGCATCCATGGCAATTGCTTCTGCTTGATGTTTGATTCTCTGTGCAGCTACTAATATGATACTTTGGCTCTGTGCTCAGCAATCCAGATGGAGATGTTGAAGTAGAGGATGTTTGATTTTATTATCAAGTCATATGGTAATGTTTCTTGATAAATTTTGTAGACTGCAATGTGCATGAAACAATGGCATGATAGACTTTCATACTTGAAAAGAAAGTGCTACTATCCAACTTAATAAACAATTTTTAGAATCTGCCAATTTATGGTGTAGAGATGATGGAATACTTTGTTTTGACACCTATAGGCTCTGTTTGGCATAGTTTTTTACTCGTTCGTATAAGCAAAACACTTTTTGATATTTGGTAAAGTGAAGGAAAAACAGTTTTTTTGAAAGCAGAAGCTGATCTCCCCCATATTTCATAATAAGTCATATTTCATTATAAGCACAGCTCTACCAAACAGAGCCATAATGAAGCGTTTCTTATACAAAATTTAGGTAATTACACTAAAGCTGAGACCTGGGTATAAAGTAGCTCTTGTTAACCCAATTGTATTAGATCTTTCTATCTATAGTGTATTGTCCATCCACTATATGTATGGATCAGCATAGTGCGCTTATATAGCCTATTCTGTTCAATTGCACAATAGGAGAAACATAGCTTACGGTTAATGCCAAAGCTAACTCCAGAGACATACAAAATGCTTCTTTAGGTCACTACTATCTGGTCAATTGCTGCTTAATAGTTTTTAAGAAGTTTTGTGATGCTTCTTGTATTGCTAAAAAGAGTTGGTATAACTGCAGAAAATTACTAATGCTCATGATTTCATCAAATCATTTCCTGATAAATATTAAGCAGTTGGTGGTGAACTTGGATTGAGGTCATCAGGAGGCCAGAAACAAAGAATGGCAATCGCATGAGCTCTACTAATGAATCCAAGAGTTCTGCTCTTTGGACAATTGTTACATGACGCCATGGAATCTCCAATGAGAGGCAGGGCAGTTCTCGTGACAGCACATAGGCTTTCAACTGTAAAAACTGCAGGTACAATTGTTGTGACATCCGACGGACAGATTGCTGAAAGCGAAACCCAATTGTATTAGATCTTTACATGATAAATGTTACATTCACTCCCTCATGTAGATATAGACACAGTGATCAGCCAAAACCAACAAAGAACAATAAACCAAAGCAACATGCCCAATCAACACAGTATTCAAGAAAAGCAGAGAGAAGAAACTTAGGTAAAACTTAGATAATATCAAATCAGTAGTTATAAATGAGAGGCATTTTTTTCAACTGAAAACAACCTCCAAGATGCAATTGCAACCATTTAGTTGAAAACAACCTTAATATCCCCAAAAGAGAAAATAAAAACATAGAAACACATTACAACCAATTCCAAAAGCAGGTGAACTAAACAACAGATGATTGGAACAATATTCATCTTAAAAGTCACTGCCATGATATGGGATAAAACACTAATGGTTTGGTACTACCATTTAGAAGGAAATATCAAAACTATAAGCTAACTCTTGACATTTGTAATAAAAATGCATTGAATCCATCCCTAAAATTTGCAACAATGCATTCAAGGGAAGTACAAAAATACACAAAAGTTTGTCCATTCCTCAATTCAGACAACAAAGCACAAAAAAGACACTAACTTTGAAAGTTAATAAAACCAGGGAAGTAGTTATAGTACTCACCCGAGCCCATGAGCGGCGGAAATCGGTCTCGTTCAAGCCGGTGATGACCTCCCCGACAAAGTAGCGCGTGGCCTGGGCTGAAAGTGATTTTAAAACACTCTCCGAAAAACTTCTTTCACGACATTTCTATTTGAACTATCATTTCCCCACCTTCATGAATTATATAGCTGGTGACCTGAAAATGCAGCAATGCCAACCACAGATATGCTTGTTACACGCTATAATGTATACAAAGTTAAACAATTTAAAAGAAATCAAGATAAAAGATAATTGGAGACAAAACAATTTAGATATGCTTGTGAGCATGAATTGAAACTGGTCGATAATACCCAAGATAAAAGAAATCAACAAATTAAAACAAAAATCTGATACAGAGTATGTTGAGTCTGACTGATTGTCTTCCTTATCTCATAGGAAAAAGAGGTAGAGGCACTGCCTATGTTAATAAAAGACCTTTGGGACAGGAAAGGGATGACTTCATTAAGAACAGCGTCAACAGCAGTATCAGCATCTTTCTGATGCTCAATAGCAACAGCCCTTAGAGCCCTAGAATCAACCTACGGAAACAGACGATGAAAACCTCAAACAATCAAAACAACAAACCAAATTACCGGCGATTAAGGAAATCAGAACCCTCATACCTCAGGAAATACCTCCTGCAACACCATCAAAACCTTCTTGAATCCCATACTCACTGAAATCAAAAGTACATGCAAATATGCAATCAGAATTTTCATGCTCGACAATCTGAACCATTTCCATGCCAATCACAACAGTAAAAGATAGTTGAAATATGCCAAAGATAAATCCACAAATTAGAGATTGTTAGTAGTGTAAATCAGAGGCAGTACAAACATCAAAATGTATATATTCATTGAAAATAAAATATTCTTATTGATTTGAACGTAAGTGAACACCAACTCGTGCTATGAGACATATGCAAAAAGAAATATCTGCATTGTCGCTTGTCCCATGTTAAGCTAAACTAAGCTAATTCAGATTACAATTTTAAAAGAGCATCTTTTAAGCTATGGTTTTGGTTGTTGGGACTTCCCTTTTCCTTAGGAGAAATTATCATTTCAGCCTTAAAACCATTCAACATGGTCTGTTGCACATCAGTGGTGTCATTTGCATGCATGTACTGTTTCATTTTTTGGTGGATGCTGAGTTACTAATATCATGTCTCTTTGCAGGCACAACCATTCTTAGATGCATTGAATCTCGTCTTACTTGAAGGGCTGGGCATTGTACGTAAGTGATCAAACCTAGCCTTCAATTATTAAAACCAAAAAAGGAAGACAGAGGAAACTCATGATTTGTAGAAGAAATTTGCAAGTGAAATGCTGCTGTATACAACAAAGTACTTAAGAAAGCATCAAACAGATTCACTCTGAACAGATTATTTCAAAGTTGGAGTCTCACCCGTTCCATGAGAATGAAGACTGATTATTTCATGATGTAATAGAACCTTTTCTATATTCTGGCTTTAGTGTAATTCAAAACTTATTTATCCTTGGGATTGTAAGTTTGTTTTTTTAATTTTGAACCTAAATCACTCTTGATAAATATTATTCACATTCCCAGTTCGTATTCAGTTTCATGAAGGGGAATGGCATGCATTTTCATAAATGTGCAACGCATTAAGAGTCTGGGTTTGATAGCAGAAATTAAAAGCCATTTGAACAGCCACCAGTTTATGAGAAAGTATCATAAGCACGTACAGCACACACAATCAGTTTACCTCCATTCCACAATCCAACCAACACTGCATATAAATAAAAATAAGCCTAAAACCTAACATCTCGGAGCTAGAAGAGCCTTAAAAATGGTACCTCTGGTTCATTTAGTCATATATTTCTTTGACGTGATGATATGCGTCGCTTCCGTCTCCAGAGTCCCTTCAAAATAAAACAAAAAACACCATGTATTAGTACAGAATCATATCAAATAGCAGGAAAAAAAGTATGAAAATCACCCTGCATTCTTACCAAAGAAACATGCATCTTCCCAAGCAATATAACCTCAGCAATAAAAAATCAATGACTAAACAAAGTTCATTATCTAATAAATGAAATCAAAATAACTCTCCATGAGAATTGGGACTTGGAAGTAACAAAGTTCAGCTACCTGTCAACTGCTCCAGCTGTAGCTATGGTCACCTCATCTCTCAAATACAGGACAGATGTAATGCTCTTTGAAGCAGCCTTCACAAAAGAAAATTCTTAAAAACTGAATATGACCAAGAAAATAGCTAATTGTTCATAGCAATAGAGTTCTGGATAGCTATTCACCTTTTCACGCCTAACCCGCTTCCCAAAATGAGACTTGTGTGCATCTTGGACAGTGGCATACGGCCTAAGAAACATAAAACAATGGAACATAAATCAGAATTATAAGTCAGTCCATTTATCCAAATTCCAATGACTTATTACTTTTGAAATGTAAGAGTAATTCCTAATTCAGTGGATATTTCTTAAATTATAAATATTCATCATGAACTGACTATTAACCATGACAAAAACTTTTCCTCATAATTAGCCTAAAGCAATCATAAGCAGCTCAACTAGTGAAGCGTTGAGATCTTACGAGATACAGATTGTGCGGCTACTGTTGCTAGAGCCCCTTAAGTCCCACAAAGCAAAGGATCCATCCCTTGAACCAGACACAAGAACATCTACAGGACAGCATCATCAAACAATTAGACACAGAGGTGACCCTGTCCGGATACAAGTAACAGTTATAACATTATTTTTTAAGAATCTACCCTGATTGGTAGGATGGGAGCAGATGGCCTTCACACTTCCTGAATGTCCTGCTAGTAATGCAACACACGTTTGTTCTTGTGCATCCCATAACTTTATCTGTCAAAACCACAATTTGCCAACCTAATCAGCGACTGAGTAAACACAACCCAAGAGTCAAGACCATTAAGCGGAGATTTAGCAAAATATACAGGCTGAATGATCAAACTATTTGAATAGATGCACTTACACTTTGATCACCTGAAGCAGTCAATATTCTCGTGTCGTCCTGAAAAAATACATAACAGAAACCATCTTTACTGTAACTGTGTGATTACTACGAATACATGAGAGAAAAGACACACCCTGTAACAAATTTTCCCTGCCCAGCTCCTACATTCTACTTAAATAACATACAAGAATTCTTAGGCAAACACAAAATCTCATTCTGCTAACCGTTCTGCAACTGATATTAATCTAGACAGCCACCAGCTCTAATTCATTCATTACTAAAAAAGTAATAATTCCAACCCAATTTACTTTCAAATCTAAGAGTTAAAGACATGATCCTTGTAGTTTCTGAAAAACAACGTAAAATGTACCTTGATCCAGCAAATATCAAAAATGGCATTATCATGTGCTATCCACTCCTGTACTCTAGATTTTTCTGCAGTTAAAATACCAGTCAACAATCAATCAACCAATCATACACACGGGCGCCATTTCCATCATCCTGAGTTGTCATGAAACAGCATAATGTACGCGAATGGAATTCAGCATACCCGTATTTTGTTGGTGAGTAGATGAAGATGGGAAGTTCAAGCGAGTATTATATAAGCTCACATACCCAGCCTCATCAGTCACCGCCAGAATGTGAGAACTCATCTGTGTCTGAAATCAATTTATTTAAAATACACTTAGAGCGCAAAAAAACAAGATAATTACCAGGTTTGTAAAACGAGATTTCTTAATACCTTGCAGAAAGAGAGAGCCATGGGAGGTGACGTGTCACCGTCATGTTCGACAGCCACCGCCCCGAGAAGGTTTGACCTAGGCAAATCATCCACTACAAACGGCCGTTTCTTCACTGAAATTCACACAAAAAAGTTAGAACCATAAAAATCAAATGTAGGAAATGTTGAATGTGTGGATTCATTTCGTACCTCTGAATCCGTTGAGCTCTCTTGATCTGATGTCTCCGAAAAACGACTGGCCACTGGAGATCTCCATATGACCGGCGCAGGGGAGAATCTGGGAATTTTGATGCTTTGGAGGGTTTGGAGTTTGGGTGTGTCTGTGTGTGGACTTTTTCGCAGTGAGATATTGGAAATGAGGAGCTGGACTTGGCGGCAGTGTAATAGTTGGTTCAGGCGGGAAAGTAAAAAAAAATCGCATTTTCAATCGCGCGAAAATGGCGGTGAATTGTTGAGTACGGGATGTATGGGCCTGGGCTTGTAAGATGTAACTACATGCCTGGTGTCATGCGCAGCCCAATACAATAAGGGTAGAAAGGAGATTTCAAATGATAATTGTTGAAAGTTATAACTAGAGAGTAACCCCTATAATTAACTCCGGTTGGGTTATTTCAACTGTTTTAAAACGGTTAAAGAAATGAACATTTGTTCAGTTTTACCGTGGAGAGGAGGAGCTGGATATAAGAAGAATAACTCATATTTAGGGTACCTTTGATCAATTTGTGTAATGCTATGAAGATTTCGAAACCCCCTTCTTCCTATTGTGTTTTTTATTCTAAACTTACTTTCAACCTTCATCTTTTTCTCCTTCGTTTCTGTCCCTTCTTCGTATTCTTTGCACTGATTTTTGCCATTAATTCAATAGAAATTCCGTTGTAATCCTTTTGTTAAGTGAAGGCTGTGACACCCCGCCTGAGTCAAATGGAGGGACTAGGCAAAAAAACCCGAACATGTCTTGATTGAGAGCGTGGCAAAGGTAAATTATACTACCTCTGTTTCGTAGTACGTGACACCATATTTCTAGGTGTTTGGATTTAGTTGAATGAAATGAGTGGATGCAAATGAATTTAGAAAGGAAAAAAGTAAAATGAGTGGATGAAATTGAAAGAGTCTTGGTATAAGAGGAAAGTGTGTCAAATTCACAAAAACAACTATAAAAGGAAAGTGTGTCACGTCCAATGAAACAGAGGGAGTATTGTTTCGGTATTCCCATTTAGCCAAAGCATCAAAATTATTTAATTTATAATAAATCAACTTCATAATAAAAAAATTGTTATATAAATAAGGATATTATTATTTGACATACTTTGTTCTCCATAACTTATTTGCACTTTATTTTGATTCAGCCTAATTTAATTCATTTCAGCATGAAATTTTGATTTGAGATTATTTTGTTTAATTTAATTATATTTACCTTTTTTAATATTCTTATTTTTTATTTTAGTTCAATTCACTTCCGTTAAATTATAGAGAACATACTCATATTGTTGGATATATTACATTTGTTTTTAAAATATTGAATTAGTGGTTAAGTATTTTTAATAATCAATTATTAAAAAAATAAATTGTGCGAACAAATAGTAACAACAACAATTTATTTTTTTATTGCTTTTTTGTTTAACTCACTTTTATCGTTATATCAATCTTGTTAATATGATTTATGGGTACATTTTGGATTTTGAAACTCAAACTTGAACACTAATAATATATAAAAATATGTGTGTGACCAGCTTCTTTTATATAAACCTGTGTGGCGAGTGATGACTGATGAGGAATAATAAATATACTTCTTTGTAAAAATATTATCTTATGAGAAGTTGTTGGATTCACTACTAACATATATTTTCATACTTATTATTAATTTTTGAACTTTTTTTACACATATTAATAAGAATACTTTGAATAGTTTAACATTGATGCAATTGACTAGCTAAAATAAGCAATTTTCCATGAGACAAAGTTAGTACATGTTTAGGATGAGATAAAGCATCTTGTTAAATCACTTAACGGTTAGACCAATCATGAAAAATCTCGTCGTAATAAATTTTAGGCTATGATTATAATTATTATATTTTGAAATACCTTTTCCTTAAAAATCATAAGAATCTCATTTTAATAAATAGAAACAAACATGAAATCACCACACTATCTACATTGATTATAAAATTATTGTATTTAACGATAAGAATGTTTCCTGGCCGGTGCCCTGTCCATAATTTATATATAGTCTGCTATATTTTTTCAGTTATACATTGCATTTGTTAAATTACACACTAAATTTAAATATTGTAATTTCTTACAATGTATTTTTTTTATAGGAAAAAGTGCAAAAAATGACCCTATTAAATTTTGAAAGTGCAGATATAACCCTGTAAAATTTGAAAGTGCAACACTAACTCTAAGTTTTTGTAAAATAGTACAGTTATACCCAAATTGCACTATTCCAACATTGATCGAACGAATTCAGGCGTTGATCATTTTTGAAAAAGACAAAAATACCCTTGTTCTTAATACACAAAATTGAATGACAAAAATACCCATGGGATTCTTCTTCTTCAAACCTACCACCTGCTCCACCGCGACCGCGACACCAGCTCCCCTAAAAACCTCGCCCAAAAACCCCACCTCCGCCACTCTAACCCCGTCGCCCATCCTCACCTACCTAGTTCCACCACAGGCCCCCGCCGTGCGCACCATTGGTTGTGGAGTGCTAAGAAATCCGGCGACGGATGAACTGCTTAAACCTGAGAAGGTGTTCGAAACCCAAAAATCGTTCAAACCCAAAAGTCTATGACCCATGATATCAAAAAAAACCTTCCAATTTGCTACACAATTTCTGGCGCCCATAGTTGAAGCTCGCCGAAAAAACGTGACTCAAAATCCGAAATAAAAACAATCAATACCCAATCTTCAGTAAATTCAAGAATCCAAAATGGTAAAAATATTAAATTGAGATAAAAACAAGAAATTACAGCAAATAACTCGATTCATCCCAAAATCTAGTTTTATTGTTTGAAACCCTTAAAATTGCTTCCAAAACCTAACGGCATATGGGTGCTCTCTGCAACTTTGTCCAACGCTTTGGCCACCACCCTCCCACCCGTGAGACCCTTACCTCGACCTCCGCCACATCCCTCATCCCTTGTCCCAATTCCGCCGTTGTGGGCTTCACAGGGACGAGGGCAGCGTAATTCCACCCGGAGAGAAAATAAATAAAATAGGGATTTTTTTGTTAAAACCAGGAAGGGCATTAGAGTGTTTTACCTTTTATTTTAAAATTTTGAACTTAAGGATACGGGTAAATGTTTATTTCAACAAATTATGGCCATTTCAACCATTTGACCTTTCGGTCAACTATTTTCAAGATTATTTTTGCACTTTTAGATTTTACAAGATTATTCATATACTTTCGCCGAAAACATAAGGTTAAAAACACATTTTCCGTTTTTATACTCACCTTCAAATGCACATTTAGATACAATACCACTATCTTAAAAATAAAATTTTCAAGATAAAAAGTAAAGTGATCTATACATAAACTTATGGATATGCTACATATTCTGAGACCTCTCCCCCATGAAATTACAAAAAAAAAACTCTGCCATCTTAAGCTAATTTATTCTGGATGTTTTATCCCTGCGTTTCACCCTTACTAGATCCGCCGCCGACTCACCTCTATTCTGCCACCGACTCACCATTATGCCTCTTCTCTTTTCCTCTCTCCATACATGACATCCATCCCTCGTCCTTTTTTACTCTCATTCTCCCTCTGCCTCTCTTCCTCCTTCCGTCGCGACTCCTCCCCCACCTCCACCTCTCTGCCGCATTGCCTCACGCCTCTCCCCTCCACCACAAGCGTCTGCCACAACGACGATGAGGGAACAAATGTCCGCCACAAGCATCCCTCTCCCACCTCAGCCACACGATGACAAGGGAATATATGTCCGCCATAAAGACGCTGCCCTAAAGCATCCCCTCTCCCATTTCTCCCGTCTTTCGCCTCTTGCCTCAGCCACAACGAGGGCGATGGAATAGATGAGGATGGATTAGGGTTCCGGCGAGGGAATAAGTTAGGGGAGGATTTATGGGGTTGGAAATTTGAGATTCTCATATGGGGTGATAGGTCTCATATGGGGTTGGAAATTGGGGAAGATGGGTCTCGATAATTGGTGAAGAAATTTGAGAGAATAGTTATGTAAAATTCTTATTTTGCAAGGGTAATAACGTCTTCTTAGATGATGAATATTTCCTAGAAAGAAAAACGTGCAGAATTGTGTGAGACAGTTCAAGAAGGAAAGTGTGCAGAATTAACTGGGACGGAGGGAGTAGTATCCGATGACAAATAAAATAAAAATAAAAAAGGGTCACTGCCTGCCATCGGTGGGACTTCGAATGCTCAGGCCTCAAGGCCTACAGAAACGTATACTCCCTCCGGTACTTTAATTATGGCCCCCCTTGACCACAATTTTTCATGACATGTTTGACCATTGATAACTTTTGTTGTATACAATAACATACACTCCCTCTGTCCCACTTTAAACTTCCTATTTGCTTTTTCAGAGTCAAACTTTACAAACTTTGACCCTAAATATAAA
>JAULKJ010000013.1:684369-696186 GCA_032355405.1 Rubia balearica | reverse complement strand
ATTATACAAGGGGAATAATAGTGGTTGTAGAAAATAGGTATTTACAACTAAAAATCAAATATGGTAGTAAAAACCACCAATGATTACAATTAATTTAATTCTTTCTTGTAATAAGTAATGGGCCCGTTGTAAAAAATAAAATAAAATAATTATAAGGTTAGACGAAAGACATGCCAGGTGTTTGATGAAATGTCTCATTAGTTTGTCTTTCTTCTTCCCTTTTGGCATAATCAATTTTTAACTTCTATTGTCAATATCTTTCTTGCCCACTCTATTGTCCTGGACTGGTGCCATAAAATGATAATGATTATGTTTTCATTTGTTGATTTTTGGGAGTTTTGTTACTCAAATATTCCACGTCATACTTGCACCATCTTCGAACCATATGCTTGCTTTGCTTTGCTTTGTCAGATTACTGAACAAATATATGTGGGATCATGTATACAAACTGGGGCTCAAGTTGTTACTTTGTCTATTACTGTGGTGAGGGATGCTACGCCACTGATTTAATGACAACTTCCCTATTATGTGATTGTTACCTCTCATAACTCACTGCATTACTTATCTTTATTGCTTGAGCAATTCGACGCCTCCAAATTCCTCACTGCATTAATTGCATTACTCACTGCGTTGCTAAGAATTATCCCGACGCCTCCAAATTCCTGATTTAAACTATGCTAGTAGTTTAACATGGAGACTTCATATAGTAGTGTGGAATAAGAAGCTTATTTGGAACTTGATTGTGTTCATTTTCTTATATTTTCCGCAACTTAATGTGATTCACGTACTGTTTTGATCCGCTATGTTTGGTTTTCCTTCCATGTAAACTTGGTTTTTGTGTGCATTTATCTGTATTCTGATGTTGTACTTTTATATTTAAGAGTTGCTATGCTATTCTCTTAAGGTCCAGGACAAGTCAAAACATGTTTCTTTATGCTTAAAATATTGTATGCCACCACTGCTTCTTAATAAGTTGATCCGCTTCTTCAGCAAGGTTATATTTCTATTGTTTCATTGTCTTGTTAGGAATTCAATTAAGACATTTCTCCAATGGCAGGTTACTTAACTAGTCATTAACTATACCATTGATCACTTTTGGTCTCTAAACTTTTTCACTTGTCTAGTAACCTAGGAGGTATTTTGAAATGCTTCTTTCCATTCGTGTGAGAATTGAACCAAATGAATTGTCATACTGCTGCATAATTGGTCTCTCTGTCTATTTTTGTGTCTTGCAGTTGATGATTTAGCTAAAAATGACCATTTTTAGTTTGATGGTGAATTTGTAGCTTATATTCATGCTAAATCTTTCTATTTTGTTAGCAGGTTCTGATCAGTATGAGGGATACATTTTTGAATCAACATATATCTTAACTGATTTTTTTTGTTCAACTACATTGTTTGTAATTTTTCTATGGGCAAGTGTTTTGTTACAGCTCTTGATTTTTCAACATAAATGAAGTTTCGTGTTGTGCTGTATCTTATCTAATTTTAATACCAGAATATGGATTATATTGATTTTTTTCTTTCAATGTAATGTTGCAGATCCTTCCTTGATTCACAATACTCTTACCATCTAACCAAGCTTAAGTTAAAGCTCCGAGCCAATATTATGGGAATTATATATCACAAGGTAAATAGCACATTTTGTTTATTAGACCAAACACTCTTATTCAGTGAGTACTTCACAGAGAATTCTGCTATACTAGCAAGATTAGTCCCTTAGTTTTTCATTTTTCAAAGATAGATACTAGCTTTAGTGTTGTTTCTTGGCTTCATTCTGTGATTTTTATAGTGAAATGAATGCACGGGAATGGAAAATAGTAACGTTGTTTCTGCATTTTCAAGTGTCTTCATGTCAGACTCGCTGAGAGGTCAAAATTTTCAGGAGGAGAGATTCAAACATTCATGTATGTGGATGCTGATGGAACTGTGAACTTGTGCAACAGTGTCCATGATATGTGGAGGTGATCTTTTTTATTATAACTTGCTAATAGTTTCTTGGTTGGGCATCGAATACTGATATCATGTAAATTTCAGCTTGCCACTGCAAATTGGAGTCGCTTTATATATGCTTTACACACAAGTCAAGTTCGCATTTCTTGCCGGACTTGCAATAACCGTTCTTCTAATTCCAGGTGAGAGAATTTCCAGGGCTTTTCTAACTCTGTATCTTGACTTGGACAATTAGCATGGGTAGCTCATCATATGAAATATTTTACCTTGGTTGCTGACTTCTGCTGCAAAACTTTACAATTGAGCGAAATTGATCAACATGAGATTAATATTTCTTATGCATGTTTGGCTATATGTTCATAAAACCAATTATCTGGATAACTTCTGATTGGAGATTATTTCGTCATGATAATGTATAGTTAATTACATAGCCTTAAACCTAGTCACTCTAAAATGTTCACTTCTTTGAGGATGTATAAGATTTCCTTACATCAATTTATGTGCAGTCAATAAATGGATTGCTCAATTGATTGCAAAGGCTACCAAAAATATGATGGAATAAAAGCATGAAAGATTTGTTCGCATAATTTTAAGTCTTTTATCTCTTAACCTTGTAAAACAAAATCTGTATGTTTGGCTTCATCAAAATTCATATGTAGGTTGCACAAGTTCCCGAGGATCTCACTCTAACCAGAGAAAACACTGCATCATCAACCAGAAAGGTACATAAAGATTGTGAGTTCAGTGTGTGTCGATTCTCATACAAAGATTCTTGGTGAGGAGTTAATTACTTGGTGAGGAATTAATTATGGATAATGAGAACTCTTGTAAGTGCAAGATTTGTCAGCATGATGATGGTAGAATTAGCAATGCGTATCAGGAATTCAGGATTGGATTGCAATAGCAAGACTTGAATTCTGCAACAGCATTTCAAAGGATTTCAGGGTTCATTTGAAATTTCTTCAGTAGCAGTAGCAAAACTTGACTGCATGCAGTAGCATTTAAATTCTGCACTTGTTAGGTTTGGATTATGCAAGACTTGACCATTTGATGATCTTTTAGTTTCTGTTATATAGATAGGTTTCAGATTAAATTGCTTAAACTATGTATTGCATTCTTTTATTAATTAATGATGATGTGTTTTGTTGTGGATGATTAATTGTTGATACGTTTTTTGGATGAATTTTACTTAGTTTGATATATATTCATTCACCACAAGTGTTTTCTCAATGTAAATGTGTTTTTTACAACAGGATTTGGATGGAAAATATAGTTATAACATTGTAAGATAGTTGCATCTTTACAACGTCATATGTTGTTGTAAAACTCATTTACAACCAAAAATTTCATTGCAATAATAGTGTACATTACTATTGTAATTGAGCATTTACAGTGGGGATATTATCATTATATATACCTATTTACAACCGGTAATATTTCTGTTGTAAATGCTCAATTACAACGGGAAAACTGAGCCCGTTGTAGAACTATTTACAACCAAGCGTCTAACAAAACCATACAACGGGGATATAGCCCGTTGTAAAATCCTTCTTACAACGAAAAATCAAATTTTTACGACGACATTTGTTGTTGTAAAAAGAGGTTTTCTTGTAGTGGCACTATAATTTTAAATGTTTGAATTAAGTGAATGAAATGAAGGGTATAATTGAATTTAGAAATGAATAATTAGAATGCATGGATGAAATTGGATAAATTTTGCCAAAAATAGATAAATTACCAATATAAAAAATAACCAAAAAAAGGTGTCATGTAACGGAGGGAGTAAATAAGATTGAAAGAATTTTATCAATAATCAATAGTGTATCAAACAAATTAAAAATGTTTTAAATATACTTCCTCCGTTCATTTTATTTTAGCACACTTTCTATTATTGGATTTGTTGTCACTTTTCACTTAAAGGATGGTTTAAAGTTGTTTGAACCACTCATTAGACTTCTTCTTCAAATTTATTTTACTTCACACAATTGGTATTTTCTCAATATTTATGCCCAAAATTGAAATACTACTCTTAGATGAATAAGGGGGTAGAGAAATGAAATAATATATTTATTGTCGGCTGCATTTGTAATGTTGAGACTTGTGTGTTTTTTTATCAGATTTTATGTTATATCTTTCATTTTATATATTGTTTAATTATGAGTGTTTTTGTTCTGAAGTTAAGATTAACCACCAGTTAAATTAATAATGAAAAATATTATTTTAATAATTTTTATGGTTAAAATATAATATTTATATACTGCAATAAATTTTTAAATTTTTTATCGTTATAAAAATATCGTTGCGAAAGATAAAACAAATCTATAATAAAT
Organism: Rubia balearica; assembly: GCA_032355405.1. Lineage (NCBI taxonomy): Eukaryota > Viridiplantae > Streptophyta > Magnoliopsida > Gentianales > Rubiaceae > Rubia > Rubia balearica. The sequence continues at coordinate 691,903 of JAULKJ010000013.1, read as the reverse complement.
AAGACTGCGTGGCTTTTCATCATCATCATCAATCATTGAAAAGAAAAAACTCTAAATCATAATTGCCAAATAATTGGAAAGCACATACTAATGGCGCTCATAACGGGCCTATGGCCCATCCATTTAACAGAACGGATGGAAATTAGAACAGCAAAGCAGGAATAAAGGAAATAAAGAGCTCATTAATCACTCTCTCCATTTCATTTTCAATGACACATCGAAAAAACACAAAATTTTATTAAATGAAAAATAATTGCAAAAAATATTAATTGATTGAAAATAAAATCTGAAATTTGACATTAATAGATCATGTCGATCAAATAAAAACATCCCTAAACAAAATGTATACACTGGAAGTGAAATCGAGGAATAATTTATTTGTGAAGTACTCCTTCGTTTTGAACACTTTTCAACCTGTTTTTATCAAGGTATATTTGACAATTAATAACTTTTAATGCGTAGTTAACATCATGTAAAATCTGAATGTTTGAAAAATACATGCTACGTATAATCCAACGGTACCACACATGATAATATTACTACTTATATGTTACATGAAATTTATGATCAAACGTGGCTTGAGAAAGTTGACTGAAAAGTGTGCCAAACTTAGCTGAACGGAGGGATAAAAAAGAGGAATTACATTTAAGTGGGCTAAGAGCATCCACACTAGTAGTGGATTTAAATGAGCATTTTTTAAGTGTCACATCATAAATTTTGATAAAAATTAGGTAAAAATAAACTACCAATAATGGACCTCTTTAAATAAACACTTATTTTTATTTTTATTTTTCATTTTAAATTATAATTAATAAAAAATATAAAATAAGTGTCGAATATTGATTCGTTGGTTTTTAACAAACAAAAAAGCAGAAAATTTTATATGTGGGGATTTTGTATGTCGGGAGGTGAGGGTCCAATAAGATTTTAACAAGTGTTAATTAAAAATTACAATTAAATACTTCCTTCCTTTTCTCTACTTGAATTTTACATTTGTTGAAATCTCATTGGACCCTCACCTCTCCACATACAAAATTTTCACATATAAATTTTTCTGATAAAAAGTACCAACTCTTTAGTTAAGGAGCTCCTTATTGAGGAGTGATTCTTAAAACTCAACAATGATTCTCTTTAAATAAGAAGTACTCCTTGTTAAGAAGAGTGAACTTAAGAAACTACTACGAATCGCAGATGCTACAACACTCACCGGTAGAAAAATTTTACAGCAGTTTTTACCCTCCGGAGTAATACTACTAAGGAATAAAACATTATTATTAGTATCATATTATGGTAATCAACAGAAAGTTGAATAATTAAAAAGGTAGTACTTTCTTTTGGAGCTAAATAAAGTCGCGTTAAAGTTACAATAAAGAGCAGTGTTTTAGGCTCAGAAACCGATGTCCATCTGTTCCCGCCTCAGGTGAGACTGCAGTAGAAAGTAAAAACCATCCCAAAACCCTAGCCTGCTCTCCATCTCCGACCACATTTCACCGGAAATCGTGTGGTTCCGGCAGCTCTCCGGTGTCTCACCCAGCTCATGACTTCTCTCCCCTGCTCCCACCCACTTTCTGCTAATAATGTTGTTTCCGCGCGTGAACGCTCCGGGGCTCTGCCTACTGCTTGGTCTTCTGGCGCTTTCTGTGATTGATGATGCGTCGTCGTCTTCGTCGACCTTGAAGTATGGGCCCCACCTAGCTGACGTCAACATACTACTGCCTCCGAGGATGACTTACCCGGTCGAGTACAGGCTCCAGGGGTCTGACGGTTGCTTCGATTGGTCAGTCTTCTCTACCTTTTATTTTGTTCATTTTAGTGGATATTTCATATTTGTAGTCATTTTGCTCTTGCTGTAAGTTTAGAGTTGCGAAACGCGTGTAAATGTGATTTGTGAAGAAAAACATGTTTTAGATTGTGTTAAATTTCTATGTTGCTAGGTCCTGGGATCATCATGATGTCTTGAGTGTGTTGCCTGAATACAACTCTAGTAGCCGGTGTAGCACGAGTGCGCGTTTGAAATCGATTGCTCCCTATTCTGGTCGGAAGGAAACTGCTGTTTATGCTACTGACCTGAACTCCGGAATGGTGATTCGCTGCAAAGTCTATATCGATATTTTTTCCAGAATTCAGATATTTCATAGCTCTGTCAAACTTGATCTGGACGGGCTAGCTTCTCTACGAGTTCGTGCCTTTGACAGTGAAGGTACTCATTGAATGCCTATCGCATGCTGAATTTTAGTTTATTCGAAGTGATTAATGGGGCTTCTGCCTAAATGATCATCTCTTACTTATATCCATTTTGTATGCCAGTACATTAATCTGTTGTTCTCGAGAAGAGAGTTGTTGTTTATTCTTGGTCTACTTGATAAATTGCAGAAAACGTGTTTTCCTCGCTTTTGGGGTTACAGTTTATATGGCAACTAATGACTGAATCTGAAGCGGTGCCTCATCACCTTGTTCATGTTCCTCTCAAGGATTCTCCTCAGAGTGATTGTGGAGGATTGTGCGGCGACCTGGATATTCAAGCTAAGCTGGAGGATAGTGGTGTCTTTTCAGATTTATTTGTTGTGAAAGGCGTTGAAATCGGGCAGGAGTTTGTTTCTGTTCATCTGTTTGAGCCATCTGTGAAGAACATGCAAGATGAGGTTCTTTTGACTGTAGCAGAAGCTATGTCTCTTGAACCCCCCTCACCTGTGTTTGTTATTGTTGGAGCTGTTGTCAATTATACTCTCAAAGTCATCCGTGGAAATGTTCCTCATGTGGTACCTTTGCCATCTCCATTTCATCTATGGTCTGTTTCAAACTCCTCAGTTGCTCAAGTGGACATGTATGTTGGTGAAACTCGTGCACTAAATCTGGGAATGACAATGGTCAATGTTAGAGACACAAGAGTTGCTGATCACGTACAAACATCAACCCTACGTGTTGTCTTACCGGATACTTTACTGCTTCACATATTACCTCTTTCCCCTTCTGGTAGCCCAGCTGAAAGAGCTCCATCCATTCCTTCCATGGCACGATGGTATGTTGTCACTGGCAGGAAGTATTTTATTGAAGTGAAGGTATTCTCACAAAGGCCAGGAGCGGAGGAAATTTACATTACTGATAGCGATGACATTCTCATTGCTGATGACCAGATAGGACTATGGAATCTTCTCCCTGCCTCAGGAAATATGGCTCAGAAGAAAAGTATCAGAATTCTAGAAGCAATAACATATGGTCTTGGGAAACTTATGGCCGTGTTGACATATACTGGCTCGCTTGACAAAACAAGGGAGGTTATTAAAGTTGTCCAAGAAGTTATGGTATGTGATGAAGTGAAGTTCATTGGAGGCCAAGGTAGGGGTTCCTTGAACAAAATTCTTCTCCCCTGGGCCCCTGGGGTAAGTCAAGAATTAGAATTAAGGGTAAGTGGAGGTTGTGCAATGGCGTCCAGTGACTACAAGTGGTTTTCCTCTAACACTGCTATTGTTTCCGTGTCTGCCTCTGGGGTTATACAGTCCAAAAGTCCTGGCAAAGTTACCATAAAAGCAGTGTCTCCATATGACTTTTTAAATTGTGATGAGATAGTTGTTGAAGTTTCCGTGCCTTCCTCAATCTTAATGCTGCAAAATATTCCAGTGGAATTTCCAGTTGGTTCACATATTCAGGCTTTTGTAACATTGAAAGCAGGCGATGGTTCCTTTTTTGAAAGATGTGATGCTTTTTGCTCCTCTATCAAGTGGACAACTGAGAGTGACTCTTTCACGATCATAAATTCGACTGTAATGGCAATTAATTTTGGTGAGCTCCAGAATCCCGAGGTCCAGAAAGTGTCAGTTGTTCCTCCTTGTGGGTCCACTTATGTGTATACTCTGAATGCTGGGCGCACAATGCTCCATGCGACATTGATCAAAGATTATCAACATCTTGATCATTCCGTGGGTGGATTAATTGCTTTAAAGGCCTCTTTACTGATTTCTGCATACAACCCACTCAAGGTGTTTGAGGCTAGTGATGGAAACCAGTTCGGCGGATACTGGTTTGACGTGGCTGAAGCTGAATATCGTAGTGAGTTAGAGAGTTTGGACTCTTTATACCTTGTCCCTGGAACTCGCTTTGATGTAATGCTTCACGGAGGACCAGAGGCCTGGGATAATGGGGTTGAATTCATTGAAACTGTGGAAACTTTGAATGAAAAGGATACTGACCTTAGTAATGGAGGTATGGTCAACCAAGAGCATGCCAGTTACGGTAGAGTATACAGAATTAAGTGTGAAAGGATGGGAAATTTTAAAGTTGTTTTCAAGCGTGGAAATCTAGTTGGGAATGACCACCCACTGCCAGCAGTTTCTGAAGTGCATATGCTGCTTATGTGCCACTTTCCAGCTTCCATTGTACTCTTACCTGATGAAGTCGTAAATTCACCTAGAGGTATAAGATCTGCAGCTCAGGCTGACCGCATCGATGGAAGAATCCGTGCAACTCCTATTACTGTCGCGAATGGGCGCACAATTAGATTATCAGCTGTTGGCATAAGTGACAATGGAAAAGCTTTTGGGAACTCATCCTCTTTGCAACTAAATTGGAATCTCAATGACTGTGATGGGTTGGCTGATTGGAACTATGAACATACTTCATCTGTAACCAAATCCAGTTGGGAAAGCTTTTTGGGCTTGCAAAACTCATCAGGACTGTGTACTGTCCGTGCTACTGTCATTGGGTTTGTTGATTCTGCCAGCCATCTTAGTGCTGTTGTACCTTTTGACAGGCCACTGAATTCCCTCACTGATGCAGCACGCTTGTCCATTGTTGCTTCTCTAAGAGTCAATCCAGAGTTCAGTTTGTTGTTCTTTAGTAATGATTCCAGGTTGAATCTCTCAATCACGGGTGGGAGCTGCTTTATGGAGACTTTGATTAATGATAGTCGTATTCTAGAAGTTATGCAACTGCCATTGGATCTGCAATGTGTGCAACTCATGCTGGCACCAAAAAGATTAGGTGCTGCACTTGTGACGGTCTCTGATATCGGGATTTCTCCTGCTGTTGCTGCTTCTTCTGTTGTTCAAGTTGCTGACCTTGATTGGATTAAGATCATGTCTAGTGGAGAGATAAGTATAATGCAGGGAAATTTGTTACCTATTATTTTCATGGCTGGAACAGATGAGGGGCATGTTTTCGACTCTTCTCAGTATGTTTTTATGAAGATTCATGTTCATTTTGAGAATGACATTATTGAACTCGTTGATGATTGTCTAATTGAAGGTCAGACTTATCGATATGTTAGAGCTTCCAATTTCTCTGTACGAGGCACACACCTTGGAGTTACCACTCTCTATCTCAGTGCTAGGCAGCACTCTGGACAAGAAGTATCGAGTCAAGCAATCAAGGTAGAAGTCTATTCACCCCCAAGACTTATTCCAGATGAGATTTTCCTTGTGCCTGGTGCATCTTATGTTCTCAGAGTTAAAGGAGGTCCAAATTTTGGGGCCTTTCTCAAGTATGCTAGCATGGATGATGAAACAGCTAAATTTCAGAAAATGATGGGCCTTGTTACTGCAATTTCACCTGGAAACGCCACAGTAGCTGCGACCTTTTATGGAAAGGAAAATATGGTACTCTGTCAGGCGTTTGCCAGAATTAGCGTAGGTGTTCCTACTGAAGCCTTGTTGAATGTACAGAGTGATAAGCTTGCTGTTGGCCGTCAGCTGCCAATATTTCCTTCTCTGTCAGAGGGGAACTTATTTTCTTTTAGTGAACTTTGCAGCAATTTCAAGTGGACTATTAAAGATGAGGAAGTGTTGACTTTTCATGATATTCAAGGTTCAGAAAGTGGTATCCCATTATCTTCTGAAAATGAATCCAGATCTGCTGACAAGTTGGTCAAGGAAGACATTGGATTACTTCGAGCACTTCAAGGACTATCCCCTGGGAAAACTGATGTCAGTGTTACATTCTCTTGTGATTTCATCTCCTCTGGTTCACGTTCAGAATCCAGGCTGTATAGTGCACTATTATCTTTGTGGGTGGTGCCTGATCTTCCTCTGGCTTTGGGATCATCAATCACCTGGATCCTCCCCCCTCATTATACTGCTTCAGATCTTTTGCCTATGACTTCGAATCCCCACAGCAAAAGGGACACATCAAGTCGGAGAGGCAAGGTTGCTTATTCTGTGCTCACAGATTTTGGTGAAGAGGCTCAAGATGATACTATTTCCATAGATGGGGGAACAATTAGGACAAAGGAAGCTGGTAGTCTTTCATGTATTTTGGCAAAAGATAAGTCTACGGGTAGAATTGAGGTAGCTTCTTGTGTAAGGGTTGCCAAGGTGGCTCAAATGAGATTTACAGCAGAGACTGCTTTGATTCTGAAGCTAGCTATTGGTTCTGAGATCCATCTGCCCATCAAATGTTTTGATGCTCTTGGAAATCCGTTCCACGAGGCTCACAATGCTACTGGGTTTGAAGTTGAAACGAATCACCCTCATGTTGTCACTGTTGAGGAATCCCATGGTAGCGAGGGAACAATACACCTTATGGCAAAGGGTCATGGTAAAGCACTTATGCGAGTATCCTCTGTTGATAAGCCTCAGAAGTCAGATTATGTGATGATATACGTTGGTGCTCACTTACATCCACTGAACCCTGTACTTCACTTAGGAAGCCATCTTGACTTCAGCATAAATGGTCTTTCTGGTGAAGCTTCGGGTCACTGGTTTAGTGCCAATGACAGCATTGTGCATGTCGACAAGGTATCTGGGAAAGCTAAAGCTGTTGCTGAAGGTTCGACTAAAATTCATTATGAAGGTTCAGATTTGAGATTGCATACGGTGGTCACTGTTATGCGAGGCAAGCTTCTGACAGTTGACGCTCCGACTGGGACGCTCACCAATGCGCCTCCTTTCCCTGTTAAAGGATATCTCTTTCCTGTCAAACTAGCTGATGCATACAATCACAGGTATGGAACTGGGGACAGTAAGTTGTTAATCGATTGTGAGGTGGACCCGCCATATGTTGGGTCTGCAAAACCTTGGTTTGATCCTCTCACAGGCGGGCTGCATTGTATTTTCTTCCCTCACTTTCCAGAGCAGCTCGTGCGAACTGCTCCTGAATCTACAGACATGAAGCTAGGTTTATCTGTTACCATCCGCGCTTCACTACTGGAAGATAGTAGCATCACAGGTTCTGCATCTGCAGTTTTTGTGGGAGGATTTACTTTTTCGCAAAACGACAAGTCTCTGCAGTTGAATCTCACCACTGACTCCAACCGGGGTTACATAACCATTGTGGGCAACACAGACGTCGAAATCACTTGGTATCACTGGGATAAGCTGTCTGTGCGGGAGATACGCCGGGAAGACTCGAAGAAAGGCAGGCAGGCAATTTACGAGGTCAAAGCTCATTCGGATGGTACATTCAAGGATGAACTCATCATCAGTCTTCCTGCTACAGGACAGAGGGCAGGTTTTGATGTTATTTTTGAAGCAAAGAAAGCAGAAGCTCCCGTCGTCCATTCCTATCACTCCCTTGTAGTTGCAAGCTTACTTTTATGGGTAGA
>JAULKJ010000013.1:670760-681831 GCA_032355405.1 Rubia balearica | reverse complement strand
CTGCTCCTCCGACCCGGCCCGGCCTGACTCGACCGGTTCCGACCCCAACCCGAACGGTGTTGACCCCAACCCGACCCGACCCGAACGACGCCGACCCGACCAGAACGATACCGACCCAACCCGCCGTCCCGGCCCCGAATGGTGCCGACCAGACCCGAACGGTGCCTACCCGACCCGAACGGTGCCGACCCCTACCCGACCCGGCCTACCCTGGCCCTGACCCAACCTAACCCAAATGGCCTAACCCGACCCGGCCTAACCGGCCCGACCCAACTCGAACGGACCGACCAGACCCGACCCAACTCGAACGGACCCGACCCAATCAGACCAACCCAACCCGACCGACCAGCCTCTTCCCGACCCTCTCCGCCCCACCCCATCCCACCCCGACCCGAACAGACACTGACGTACTTGTGTTGTCTTATTTATCTGAGTTTAAAATCAAAGTACAACTAATTATTAATCTTTGATATACTCCCTCTGTTTCTCTATAAGTGGCACCATAAGTTTACGTGTTTGGATTTAGGAGAAGAAAATGAGTAGATAAAATTGAATGTAGAATGTAAAAAGTATAATGAGTGGATGAAATTGAATGAATATTGTCAAAAATAGAAAGTGTATCAATATAAAAGAAACAATCTAAAAAGAAAAGTGTGCCATAGATTGTGTATTTGGACATTTTGTAAGCCTGCAAATTCCCCAGTTCGACATTGTTCATCTCATCAAATTGTCCGTCACACACTTTTTAAATTGAACAAACCCCAAATAGAAAACGTAATTTCTCGATTTAAATTTAATTATTTTTTCCTGACAAATAATCATGAAGATATTTTGGTCAACGAGACCTGAAAGTATATTAGTAGGTAGAAGACAATGTTTTGACTTATAAAACCATCCGGCTTTTAAGCACCGTCCAAACCTTAAATACAATGATGATACATTCCGTGAACGATTAATTTAATACTAGTACTGAAATTTTATAATGAATGGCACGTAAAATATATGTCAAGGTATACTATACAAATCAATTTATAAACATTAAAATAAATTTATTGCTCCTGTGTTTCTAAACCTAATAAAAAAATTGTGTTAATTATCTCCCGGGTTTATTATTTATCTTGTAGGTACCCTACAAACAACTTCACGTGTGCATCCAAATTAAGGAGATGATGACAAATACATGGAGAAAAAGTTGTTACGCTTACGATATGGAATAAAGCAAGAAACAAAACAAATGAGTTGAGTGAGAGAAGTATTTTTATAGTGAATATAGAAAATGAAATACTTAATTATGATATAAAGTGAGAAATTGTTGTGGGTTGGAGACTTGGAGGGAATAATTGTGAAAATGTAGTACTTAAGCTTAGGGGAAAGTGAAAATGACCCAAAACAATTTTTAATTAGTTGAAAGCTACGAAGAATTGAAGAAACATAGAAAATAATTTTCTAATTATTGGTATTCACTAATTACAATATACAACCATTTAATACTTTGTATTTTTGAAAAGTTGGTAAAGGATGCGACAGTATATTACATCATATTGTATAGTTAGTTATCTTATATTTTTAAAATAAATATTATTTTGGAGATTACTTTATTTTAATTGGAGGTATGGTTTTCATCCAATATACTATATAATGATTTGACATTCGTGTCCTCTAAAAATATACAGCGAAAATTAGATATTTAATGTCGTCTGATTCACACTAGGAAAAGGAAAATTAATTAACAAAAAGACATATGGTAAAAGTAAGGGAGGGCGATTCCCCTATTCGATTAGTTCAAGTCATGAAAGGGGTTTCATTTTATACTCTCTGTACTTGTTAGGTTCAACTGAGATAGATAACGATGATAACCATTGTAGCCAGCAGTTAGTGGTTAGTGGTGATGGTTGATGTCACCGGCAATTGATTTGGGTGTTGGTAGGCATCGGTGGGTCACTGGTCGGGTGGTGGTCATATCCAGCAGTGATGGTTATCGTCGACGATGATGGTGGTCAGTATTGCTACTCGGTGGTGGTCTTCAGAATCGACGATTAGTGTCGTTGATAGCCATGGTTAGCGATTATGGAGGCATCGATTGGTAGGGATAGTGGTTCTCATAGGTGGTAGTGGTGCTGGTAGTCGGCATCTGGAATAGAGTGCTGGGGTCGGTGGTCGTCTATGCCGTCGATGGTGGTGATCCTCAACAGTGATTGATTGTGGTGGTTATGGTTGTGCTGATTATCAGCATCGGATGCCGATAATGGTGGTTATTGTAGGCGCATGATTGGTGGTCGCTGTTGACATCGGTGGTGCTGGCATCTGTTTGGGTGAACGTCGACAATCGCTGGTGACGATCGTCGAAAGCAACGATGTTTATCATTGTCGTTGGTATTCGGTTTTATTAGTCACTAGTGGCGGTTGGTGGTGACATTGTTCATTGTAAATGCTCATTGGTGGTGGTTATCATCTTTAATTGTCGATAGTTATCGACTTCAGGGATGGTGGTGGTCATCACTGATGGTGGTGGTTGGTGATGCATCGGATATCGGTAACGGTGGTTATTGTCGGCTCATGATGGTGGTCACTGTCGACATCAGTGGTGGTGCCATCTGTTTGGGTGAATGTCGACAATCGGTGGTGACAATCGTCGAAAGCAATGATGTTCATCATTGTTGCTGGTATTCGGTTATGTTAGTCAGTAGTGGCGGTTGGTGGTGACATTGTTCATTGTAAATGCTCATTGGTGGTGGTCGTCATCTTTAATTGTCGATAGTTATCGACATTAGGGATGGTGGTGGTCATCACTGATGGTGGTGGTTGGTGATTTCATTTATGAAGAGAAAAATAATTTGTAAACAAGAATGAAGTAATCTAATCTCAAGAGGTATGAGGAACAAAATTAAGGAGTTTTGAGGAAAATGAAATTCATAAAATACTTTTCTTCTTTCATAAAAGGAAAACAATAGTGTTGATTCTCTTTCCCTTTCGTGAAACCCCTCAACCAAATGGCACTTGGTGGGTTATAAACAAAACGTGAAATCATTTTTTTCATTATAAGGGAACATTATTCTTAAAGATATGTGTGTGTACTTCCTCTATTTTTTTAACAATGACACACTTTCCTTTTTGGATTGTTTCTTTTATATTGGCACAATTTTCATTTTTGGTAAGATTCCTTCAATTTCATCCACTCATTCTACCTTTTACATTCTACATTCAATTTCATCCACTCATTTTTTTCTTCTAAATCCAAGCACGTAAACCTAGTGTGTCATTGTTAAAGAAATTAAGGGAGTATAAATAATTAGATATAAATTTATAATTTTTAAATATTTTTAACTTTGTATAAATATTTGAATCGAAAACCATCCACCTCATATAAAAAAATTCGTAAGAAAAATAAATAAATTTGTTAAATATTATTCATGTATAAATGTTAGGTAAAAACACTTTAATAAAATATGTAAAAATAAGTTCATAAATAATTAATGGTCTCCATGTCCTTAACTGTCATTTTGCATGAAACCGCTAACACACAACAATTACATTTGCCACACTTTTGTGAACAACTAATGGTCAAAAAACTGACACAAACAACTAACATAAATAACTGGTCGAACTAGCTACGTGAAACAACCAACCTCCAACAGCTGATTGTCAAACAGGGCCAAAGTTTTTGGAAAACCGTTTTTTCATTGGGTTATGGGAAAATGAGGTTTAATTAAAATAATAAAAAAGGTAAAATATTTTATTTTCAATATTAAAAATTTATTATACAACGTGCAATAGTTATAAGGTTTATAGTTCGATTAATGCAAATCGAAAATTTTATCTGCATTGCAGTTTTAACATTGGTCTTTCCATGACTTATCTAAATACCATTTTTCAAGAGACAGACTCTTAAGGAAAAACTTAATTGACATTGAAATGGGTAAAATAAATTAGTAACAAACAAAATTTGAATTTGGTGGTTTAAGATTTTTAAAATTCGAACCATTTTTAATCATAATTAGAGTGATTTGTTAAATAAATATTTTTGTAACATTTCTAGTCCATCTTGCAGTCGAACAAGTGTGTTTGGTGAAACTATATTTATAAGCAAAGCTAATTTTTTTATGAAGGTGGAGAAGATCGACTTATGTTGATACTTCGATCTAACTTTTAGATCTAAAATAAACATTTTTTAGCTATTTACCAAATAATAGAGTTGCGAAACCTATCCATTAATTATTTAACTAAGTTGTTGCATTCTTTCATGAGAAGGAATGCACTTTTTAATACATCCTCTTTCCCAATTAAAATTGCACTAAAATTCAAGAAATATATTTGACCGTTAATATTTTTATCTATTTATAATAATGAAAAATAAAAAATTGATATTTAAAAACTGCCTGTTACCATGAATTAATAAATATCATATACTCCCCCCATCCCATGATTATTGTCCTATTTACTTTTTTCACGGTTTTCAATGATCGTGTTTTACAGTTAATATTTCTAACTACATACAAATATTCCGTAAAAAAAATTAATATTTAGAAAATAGATGTTAATATGAATTTAACAATATTTCACATGATATTTTTATTGTATATATATTAGTTTATAGTTAGGGTCAAAGTTAATCAAATTTGATTTTGAAAAATAAATAAACTAATAATTATGGGACGGAGGGAGTATGATAATATTGTTGTTCGTATATCTATTTAAATATGTGATTAAATTTTAATAGAGAATAATGTTATAAAAGTAAGAGTGTAATTACACAGATAGAGTATTTGTTACCAAATGACATCATTACATCGTGTTCGATACGTTTGGACTTGATTGTGTTTATCAAGTCTTGCCTAAAAAGAAACATTAATATGTAAATGTTACACACAAATATAATATTTGGAGAAACATTATATTTGGAGAAAAAGATCATTGAAACGTCATCATGGGGACTTTGACTTTGACTTCCATTTCTACTTATATATTTCACGAAAATACGTATTTATTCATACACAAATATAATATGTAAATAATCCACAATGGTTCTCTTTTAATCCACTTTTCTTAATAAGGAACACTTCTTATTTACGGAGGAATATTGTGAAATTTTAAGAATCACTTCTCAATATTAAGTTACTCCTTAATTAAGGAGTTTGTACGTCTTTATTTGTGAAATGACCAACCAATCAATGACTGACATTTGACATGACTTGTTTTATCTTTTTAATTAATGCTCTATTTCATGTTATTTTTAAATATGCATTTTATGATTATTTTTAAATGCATTTATATTTTATAATTTAATATTTTAATTAAGTGATCTAGTTTGTGAAATTATATATTTTTTGTGCTAATTATATTACTAAATTAATTATACGTGAATGTGAGAGTTTAGGGTATGGTTGAGTAACGTCTTAGCTAATCAAGACGCGTGTTTTAAGAAGCATTCAGCGGCAATAAACACAATAGAAAAGAGATGATCACAACCTCATTGAAGAAAGAACTCAGTAAAATATCCTCACTTGTCACCAAGTCTCTTGCCATGGTCCGTCCACCAATATCAAACCAGAACTCCACCATAGCTGGAAAACAGAGAGTTCAAGCTGATGATGTCACATACCGTGGTGGTGGGACTCATGTGAAAATCGTACACATTGAAGAAACTACAACAATAGAGATAAAATTTGCATGGATGTGCATAATCAATTGAGATTCATTATGTACGCATATCCGCATGAGGAACGGTTAATCCGAAAGGCATAACAATCCATTCATATAACCCAAACTTATTTTTAAAGGCAGTTTTCCATTCATCATCCTCCCTAATTCGAATCTGATTATAACCCTAAGTCAAATCAATTTTAGTATAAATCACAGATCCATGCAAATCTTTAAGCATATCATCTAACCTAGGGATAGGATAACGATATTGAATAGTGATCTTATTAATAGCACGATAATCAATACAAATTCACCAAATTTTATCTTTCTTAGGAACTAAAATGACAAGCACATCACAAGGACTTGAACATTAGCGCACATAACCCTTTTGAAGTAAATCCTCAACTTGTCATTTTAGTTCCTTTGTCTCCTCATGGTTCGCCTTATAAGCTGGTCGATTAGTTATAATAGAACCCGGAATCAAGTCAATCTGATGCTCAATGCCTCGCATCGGTGGTAATCCGTGTGGTAAGGCATCCAGAAAGACATCCTCAAAATTTGCTGACAATTAAGGAAATCATTCAAATTTGAACGATGCCAACCGCAATTTCATCCCTTCTTCCCGCCAACTATAGAAAAGTCTCTTGCAATTGAAAATTTCTACTCGACTCTCCGTCCTACTCACATGCATTAGTGAAGAACTCACTCAACTCAGCTTCCATACACCACCATAAATTTTGAAAATGGCGGCATTTCGGACCCTTTTCGTGGAACAAATGGGGATTCTTGAAACATTTACGATTGTGCTCAAAATGTTGGAACTCAAACTAGCAAAAAGCCATTGTTGAATTCCAAGGGAATGTATCGTCAAGAGTTTCTTCCGTGTTAGTATGCGTAGAATACGAATTAGCCGCTTCGACATGTTGGTACCGGGGTCTCGATGTCCCGATGGTATAGTATGTCCTTTGTTTGAGCTGTTATTAGTTTGGGCCAAAATGTTTCTGGGACCAAAACCTTAGGGTTTAAGATGGAGATGGCTATATATAGTGTCTCATACTTCTATTGTAACTTTAAGAGATATGATTGGTAGAGAGTATGAAATCTGTAATTTTGGCATTTTTCTCTAGTGGAATCCGATCTTGGTCGGCCGTGGATGTAGCCAATTGGTGAACCACGTAAATTTTCGGTGTTTTTGTCTTTCGCTTTATTTTCTTTACTTGTTCTTTCTAGGGTATTCTGCACAACATTCTGACTCAACGAAGAATTATTCTGAAGGTTACTCCAATCACGATTTGATGACTTTAAGGCTTATCAGGTACTACTGCTAATTCCTTTTAATTTTTATTGTTTTATTCTATGTATTAGTGTTATTGCTCTCTAAAAAAAAGCCTCTAATTCATTTTTATATTTTACATCTGAGATGTTTATTTGTTTACTATTATTATTTTGATATATTTTTTAGCATTAGTTGTATTCTTGAAGCTATTCGCCATTATTTACCATAAAAGATCGTAGTTACCATCAGGTGCAAATCCAGAAAATTTTCAATGGGGTAACCACTAATATATATATATATAAAAATTTCTTAATATTAATGGTAAATTTTTTTTTTACATGGGGTAACCAAACACTAATTCCCCCCTATTTTTTTCCCGCATGGGGTAACCATGGTTACCCCATGCCTTCTAATAGCTTACCCCCCTATTAAGATCGTCATTTTTGTTTGTGACTGAGTAAAATTTTCTGTAGTTTGTCCTTCAAATGTTACGTTTGTCTCAAGTGTTGAAGAAACTAAGAATTCAGAATATAAAACAAGGGTTAGTGGAAATTTTTGAGCCAGTGTGGAGATATGTAACGGGAAAGAGGATTGGCATTCAACTGGAGCTCACTTTAAACTGTCCTCTTGCTTATCCAATTAAGATAATATAGATAGCAATTGAATTCTACCTATATGCT
Source organism: Rubia balearica (assembly GCA_032355405.1). Taxonomy (NCBI): domain Eukaryota; kingdom Viridiplantae; phylum Streptophyta; class Magnoliopsida; order Gentianales; family Rubiaceae; genus Rubia; species Rubia balearica. The sequence goes on along the minus strand of JAULKJ010000013.1, from coordinate 674,235 downwards.
CAACGGGTCTGTACTCATACTTGTTGGAACGATTGGGAATCGCATCTCTCTTTATCATCTTTTTGCTGGACCTGTAGATCCTCTGGCAAAGAAGATACTCCTGCTGTTTCACATGAAGAATCATGCTTGTACAACTAAAATAGGCATAGAAACAGGACCTAAATTAGCTTTGCAGTGAAGAGAACTAATCGTCTATGAACTGCGGGGCTCTAAATATCAACAACAAGGCAACGTCCAGAGTTTTATGTCTCTTTGAATCTTTCTGAGAAGAAGCAGTCAATATCTGATGATTCTGATCCGCCCAAAGTAACTATCGGGTCAATATGGAATACTGTTGCACCTAGCTGCCTTAAAAATGTTATTTAGTTAATTTATTGGAGAGTGGGAGGAAGAATTTCAGGTTGAAACTAAAATTGGTGATCACTCGTCCGTTGTTCTGTTGCATGATACCGGTATGGTAAATTGATAATTATTCCCGTTTTAACTGGCTGACCTGATGGGAGAATTTGAGTAAAGGGCTGTATTGAATCCTAAAATAAGGTGTCTGCAGGCTCTAAACTCAGTTTATGCCTCATGATGTAGATGATTTCTCAGTCCGAAGAGCTTCAGTTTTCTATTTGTCGACTAAATAAATTTGGTAGAAACAAGTATGGTACAGTTTCAAGGATGTCAATGGCTACTTGGACAGTAACATACCTTGAAATCAGAGGTGGACTGTAACATAGTATACAGATACAGTCATACAGATCATCACTGAATTGTGAACATGTTTTTGTAACCTAGGATTTTGTAATCATGTTTCTGTTCCTTTTATGAACAGATTGTGCAATGTAGTGAGTGTGTGACAGTTGAAGGCAGAGCGTGTACGGTCTCTTCTCTAACGCATCGGTACCAGCTCAGAAAGGGGAAGTATGAGCCTAGTGAGAAGAGGCTTGATGTACTTTCCACAGGAAGATACATTTTGAACTTGTATTTGGATAATTTACTGGAAAAATCATAACAGCAGTACAAGAACTAGTTTTTTCTACTCTTTGCAGGGCTTTAAACTCTTTATTAGTATTAATGAATTGTTTATATGATTATATCGTGTTTTAAATTTGTGTTTAGAAGCCCATTCAGACACTTCACTTGCCCCATTCCTCAACGCCATTTACACGACTGAGCTATTTCTTTTGCTAAGATCATTTGGGGCATTTCTCAGCAACAGCTCGAACTCTAGTACTATACGAGTTGGTTCAAACTCGAGCTTGGTCAAACTTGGGTTCAAGTCAAGCTTTGACAAAGTTGCTCACGAACAATTCCATTCTTGTGCATTTTAGGATGCTCACCGGCCATGACAAGTGATAGGGTTTGGGGTACCACAAAAATACCTCAAGTTAAAAACGGGGGTGAAAAAAAAAGGGGGAAACCAGATTATGGTTTTGCTCCAACTATGCCTTATTTTTAGTAGTTCGCCAAACATGAAAAACCATTTAGTTTATAAGTAAAACACTTATAATCATGGTTAAACACACGTTTACCATCAAGAGAGATGCATGCATGAGTTTACAAGGAAACAAATGAACCAGTCCCCCCTTCTTTCTCCTTGATAGTAATCTGGTTTGCTTCGGACAAGATGGGTTGTTTTGTAATGTTCGTGACCAACGAACCAGTGCACGCACGAATTTCCCATGCTGGGCTACAATGTGAGAGTGGACCTAGTTAAGGCACTGTGAACTGAAGTTTGCTCAATTATGGCATGTGGCTGATTGGACCATGGGCCCCAGTTGGTGGATCCCGCCAGCTTGACTTTGCTGCGAAATGGGGTGCCCTTTGCTTTTCTGCATGGGCTTCATCGTCTCTATTGGGCTCATTAATTGGGCTAAAAGACGATTATACATGTCACTGTATCATTATTGCATTTATTATTTCCTTTATATCCTCATCAAGAATATGTTCCTAGATATATAAACAATTAATCAAATTTGTTCTTTTCCTTTTAAAATTTATTGAACTGAATTTAACTGTTTTAATTGAAAAGCAGATAAATTTCGGAAAACATGGCTGGCTCTTTCATAATATCATCCATCAAAATATAATTGCAGAAACAAGTACTCCTCCTCTTGCATTAAATGATTATTATATCACAACATGCATATTTTTCTTCTCTTCCTAATTCACCCCACTCCAACCGGAAAGCAACAAACTAAAAAGAAAGAAAAGAGAGTGTCTTTATTATCCTTGGGCCATGTGTCCTATTCTTTTTAAATTTATTTATACTTAGTTCAATTTTGTGCATATTTAATTTTGTTTCATTAATTATTAATATATTTTAATCTAATTCAACTGAGAAACATTAAGAAAATCAGTACTCCATTCATTTCTCTATTATTGACACACTTTCTTTTTTTGTTTTTTTTTTACATTGACACATTTTTCATTTTTGGCAAGATTCTTTCAATTTCATCCACTCATTCTACTTTTTACCTTCTACGTTCAATTTTATCTACTCATTTTCTCCTCCTAAATTTAAACAGTTAAAGCTATGGTACCAATTATAGAGAAACGGAGGGAGTATCGACTTGCAAGGTATAATTGAGGAAAATAGCAATGATGTGGATTGCATATTTGCATGGCTAGATCATATTTTTGGACTGTTGTTAGGCAATAAATTTGTGAGTAATGGTAGAAAGTTGTTATTTTAAGGACCAAATATGACAGGCGGTCCACATGGTATCCCAATGCATTTTGGTTCACGTGCCACCATGTGCCACCTCTCTACTTCCGCAATTGTGGTTCACAACAATAAACCTGATTTGATTTTATTGTTCAATTTCCCATCCCATGTGGTTATCCCTTCATTTCTGCTACCCCTGTTGTCAGCTTCTTCTGATCCAACACCTCGATTTACTGCTACAATTTTTTTATTTTTGTTAAGAAGAAGTTATTTATTTCACTCAATCAAAGTAACCGCGTCTCGTATAACATTAAAGTGAAACTTCCACTTATACTTCAAGTCTTCAAACATATGTGATGTATGGAAGACTTATATCGATCTGGTGTATAGAAGAATTAAAGATCTAGTGTAAAAGAGACTTACGTCCGGTCCAGTTTAGCTTATTTCACCTCCAATAATTTCAACTCAACTTTTTTTAACTCTTCTCAATTATTCTCAGCTCTTCTCCGCCCTTCTCAAATAATCTAAGATCCAACCAACTCAACTCAACTCTTCTCAGCCCCTCTCAACTCCTCTCAACTCTTCTCACCTCTTCTCAACTCAACTCTATTAATTTCAGATTGTTTACTTTCAACTCCATTCAAATATTTTTAATTTAGAAAGTTCTTTAATCTATTTTGAATCTAAAACTGTTCATATTTGAATGTATAAATTATTATAATTCATATTACTTGAAACGCGATAACGTTAGGGTTCGAATTCTGTGATTACATAATAATATTTATATTATGTATTAAATTTTAAATAAATTATTTAATT
>JAULKJ010000013.1:643029-653273 GCA_032355405.1 Rubia balearica | reverse complement strand
CCTTATTCAGCTTTATGTGTCATCCATTGCTCACTCAGTGGGGGGAATTTCCTTGGATTATATCCTTCCCTCCCCCCCCCCCTTTATAGAAGCAACCACCTCAGTCCAAATATGGGAGATCCTCTTTTCCTTATAATACTCCCTCTTCTAACTATAATACTCCCCTCCTCCCAAAAATAACTTCCTGCTTTCTTTTTTACTCAGTCCCAAAAATAACATTCTACTAACCCACAAATAACTTTCTATTTCTAAAATTTCCATGTATAGTCATTTATTTTGTCAAATTTCTACCATTAAATTCTTAAATTTACCATTATTTGCTATATTTTGAAATTATTCACGATATCACTCTTGCTAAAGCTTGCAAAAACTGTTTTTTACATAAAAATGCTGCCACATCGGCTTGCAAAAAAGTTAAGTCAAAATCAAATATAGAGTGGAAGGTATGTTGTGCCACAATTAATACTCCCGTTCACATTGTCACTTTTTCTATTTGACATGGTTTTTTCAACACTGACACTCGAAGACAATTTCTTCAATTTCATCTACCATTTCAATTATCAATTCAATTTCCTACTATCATTCTGTGCAGAACTAAAGAGTGACAAATCAATATTAGAAAATATAATATTGAGCATCATCTATTCCATACCCATTAGAATTGTTTCCATCCGGATTAGCATGGGTTTTCTTTCCAAATACAGAAGTGCATTTAGTTAAGTGCAGAAAACATGGTCCATATCTCCTTCTGCTGCTTATATGCACAAGTTGCATTTTCGTCAGATTTGCATAGAAAACTGCAAAACAGGGGCACACGAAATAGCATACCCTCGTATTTTAAGGATGCTCATAGCGGTTTTGTTTGGGCAGCCGCAATATGTTTTACCAAAAAGGCAAAAACAACGTTGGGAGATGTTTCCCATGTTAGTTATTCTATCTTTGACCCACATGCCTATCCTTTGCTCCAATCACACACATTTCTGCATCTTTTTGATTGATTCTTCTTTCTTTCTTTCTTTCTTTCTTTCTTTATTTATGATATCCATAGTACGCAAATTGGGCCTGCAATTTGCATCTTAGATGTAACTGTTTCTTATGAGCATTTATGGAAGGAAGTTCCAAGTTTGGACACAAGAAAAGTGCTATAACTGTTATACACCCCTAAAAGAAATAACTGCAGTTGATGAATCCAGTAAAAAAATTACCATTCTGTTAAATGTGTATCCTTCTGAAACAATGAGCTGAGAATCCATTCAAGATGATTTCTCTGTCTTTGTCTCTCCATTTACACCAGATGAATATAGTCTGCAGATGGCTGCATTTTGAGATAAATGCGGTTAGTTTCCCCTAAAATTAGCTGTGCCAAATTGATAATACTCCGTATGAAACAGATTCTTACAATGATCGTTTTCCTGAAAATTCTGTACAATTCAAAGATCTGACAAATCAGAACAAAAAAATACCAGCAGTTCTTATATCCAATAAGACGTGTCTCAATGTATGATAAGTAATCACTATCAAGTGGCCGATCACTCAATGATTCTTGAGCCATAATCCAGGTTTAGAATCACATCTTCTCTCATGTTTGTTTCCAACGCCATCAACAAAGCACGTATCTGATCAGAGCTCGGGTGATATCTTTCATTAGCTGTGAACCTAACAACCTGATTCTTAAGTTCAAGAATACTTTCCCCAGGAACCTTCTTCATTTCCGTATCCTTCACAAAGCCTCGAACTTTAGCTGCATTGTCCCATTTTCCTTCAACAGCATACATATTCGATAAGAGAATGTAATAGCCCGCGTGACTGGGGTCCAGCTGAAACACATTCTTAGCTGCAACTTCCGCTATCTCTGTGTTTTGATGAATCCGCGATGCACCAAGTAAGGCTCCCCATACATGAGCACCAACTGGGAAGGGACTTTCGTTGATGATTTCCATAGCATGATCTAACTGTCCAGTTCGCCCGAGTAGATCAACCATTATACTATAATGCTTTGATTCTGGTGTCAGTTGGAAGGTATCAACCATCATATCGAACAGTCTGATCCCTTCTTCGAGTAAACCAGCATGACTACATGCAGAAAGAATGGAAAGGAATGTCACGCCATTTGGGGAAATCGTGGAATCATTAACCATACGAGAGAATAGCTCTAGCGATTCCCTCCCTTTTCCATGAAACCCGTAACCTGCAAACATGGAGCTCCAAACTACAACATCTCTATCTGTGATCATCTTGAAAACCTTCACAGCATCACCCAAGCTACCACATTTCGCGTACGAGTCTATGAGAGATGCCCCGACGAAAGTATTGTTATCAAAGCCACCTCTGATCAGATATCCATGGAGGCAACAAGCTTGTTGAAGAATTCCCACTTCCGAGCATGCTGTGAGAATTTTCACCATTACATCCGCGTCTGGATGCACTTCGCTACAGAGCATGTCCCGGAAAAATCCCATTCCCTCGTACGCCATTCCATTTTGAACACAACCACACAAGATAGCAGACCACGAAACAGCATCCTTCCAGCCCATCCTTCGAAACAGCTCAACAGCTTCATCAGGGGAAGAGCAATTCATGTACATATCGATAAGAGCTGTGGCTACCATGACATCTAGCTCAAACTCTTTCTGTACAGAAAGATCATGAACCCTTCTCCCCATCTCCAAGTTCCCCGTCGCTTCGCATGCTTGCAATGCACTGATGACAATAACTTCATTTGGTTCAACTCCTCTCTTCATCATCTCATCTAATAGTTCTAAAGCACTACTCGCGGAGCCATTATGCGTATAACACAAAATCATGGAACCCCAAGATATCACATCCTTTTCCTTCATCTTCGCAAACAAATTAGAAGCCCCGTTAACATATCCCATCTTTCCATACAAATTCAGCAATGCATTCAACAGCGACAAGCCTCCATCGATCGCATTCGTAATCATAAATCCATGCACGCTTTTCCCAGCATTCAAGTACACTGTTTGGTTCAATTTCGCACACGCGGAAACAACACTAACAAGCAGAACAGGATCAGGAGTGATCCCGCCCACCATAACCATTCTTTTAAAGAATTCCAATGCCACTCGAGGTTCACCATTCTGCTCATAACCTGTAACCATTGTCGTCCACAGAACAACATCAGGAGTATCATAATCCTCGAAAACACGCAATGCTTCATCCGGGTTCCCGCATTTCCAATAAAGCTCTATCAAACTGGACCCCACGAACAAATTCGAGCTGATTTCTTGGTTCTTCTTCACAAAAGAATGAACACATTTTCCAAACTGTAAGGCCCTTAAACTGCAGCACGCCTTCAGCACAGTTACAACGGTGTATTCGTCGGGTTTATCAGAAGATAACATATGGTAAAAGAGAGATAACGCGTCCCAGTATCTCCTTTCGCAGCGGTAGCGTTTGAAAATTGAGTTCCATGCGCCAATGGTTCGTTGCGGCGTTTCGTCGAACAGTTTACGATGTGCTGAGAGGGGTGCGTAAATAGCGTATAAATTGTGGAGCTTAGCGGCTAATACGACGTCGTTGAAAAGCCCGGTTTTAGTGATGAGAGAGTGCAGCTGAGAAAGGGATTTGGCGTCTCGGCATGATCGGAAGAGATCGACTGGGAATTGCAGACTCATAGCTCCCGCCAACGCATTTGAAACATAGTTACAGAAATAATTGGGGGAGAGTTTCATAAGGCGAGATATGTTTGGGTCTGAGAGTAATTAGATTCATCAAGGGTTTGATTTACTCTAGTATTTACATTTTAGAGAAGAATTTTTTTAAAATTATAAAAAATAAATATTTTAAAAATATACTCCATCTGTCCCAGAGAAAATGACACACTTTTCAGTCAACTTTCTCAGACCATGTTTGACCATAAATTTCAATTAGTATATACTCCCTCCGTCCCACTACAAATGACATATTTACTTTTGGACCAAATTTTTAGGAATTGTGGTGGCCTACATGTTTGGAGTGGTTGGATTAATTGATGAATTTGGATAAAAAATTGGGGAAATCTTGAGCATTCAAATCTGCCAAATTTGGAAAAAAAGACAAAATATGTCATTACTGATGACACGGACTAAAATAGAAAGTGTGTCATTACTCGTGGACGGAGGGAGTAGACTCTAACAGATCGTGTGAGATATTGTTAGACTCCTATGTCGACGTAGATTCTAAATATCAAATTTTAATGTACCATTAATATCCGTAATTAAAATTATTGATGGTCAAACATGGTCTGAGAAATTTGACAAAAAAATGTGTCATTTTCTCTGGGACGGGGGAGTATGTTATTATGAATTTAACAAGATCTTAGATGATGTTTTTCTAATTTATATATGGCAAAGTCTTGGGAAAGACAGTCAAACATATGGAAAGACGGAGTTAAATTAGAATTATAGAAAGGTAAAATGTTTTAGTTGCAATATTTAAAATATATTATGCAACATGTAATGGTTATAAGTTTATAACCCGATTAATGTAACCCGAAAATTTTATTTTAAAAATTTCTAATTTGCGGTTTAAACCTTGGTCTTTCCATAACTTATGGAAATGCTGTCTTTCAAGAGACAAACTTTTTTATATATATAAACAAAGTTTTCTTTCAATTTCAATATATATACAAACAATTTTTTGTGAATAAATCGATACACTTTTAACTTAGGAAAATCAAAGTAAAAATTTTTAACGGGACAAATTACATATTTTTAATGTTTATTCATTTAGGAATATGTTCCGAATTTAAATCCTTTTGGACGGACTAACATTCTATTAAACAGGGATAAAATAAGTTCTCCATTCGTTTATCTAATTGTGGCATATTTTATTTTGACAAGATATTTTAAAACGTATGTATTGTGTGTCTTAATTAAATCGAAAGAATAAACGGTAAAATGATTGATTGAATCTATCGCAAAATATACTATAATTAAAAAAATAAAAATAAATTGAACATGAAAGTATACCAAGTAACTAATGAAAATATTTCAATTAAAGTCAACTAAAGCTTCAACTTCTGCATTTTGAATACATGTGCATGCAAACACAAAATCAAGGTGACTATGGTTTTATTTTGGAACTTATTCTACTTGGTAAAAGCGGCTTTATTCATTCGGAGTTCTGCTAAAACTCTTGGTTGTTCAGAAAAGAGCTAGCATTGAGTTCCCGAACTTGTCCTTGGCCTCTTTGTCGAAAGGATCCTCTCCCAGATACAGATACACAAATGCCCTGCACAGCAGCTCACTTTCAACCTTGCTCACAACCTCGCCCGCCACTGCAATCAGGCCAAACAGTGAGAATATACTTAAACCGTACTGATTTTGGACTTTGATACCATGTAAAAGTTGTGTGCTTCGATCTATCATAAAACTAAATGGCACTACGTAGAGGTGACTCATAACCGACTCTAACCGTTTTACCTGTGGCTTGGAGAACATACTCATGGTAAGGCTCGAGAAAACTATCACCAAACGAACCCTCATCCCGGCATCGCTATCGATCACCATTTGGTACATTTTCTTGGTTGGTTTAGCTGGTGCTTTTCCAAACTTCTCGATGAGGAGAGATTTGAGCCTCTCGTTGTCTGCGTACATCCCTGCAAATTTAAAACACGGCTAGATGAAGTAATATTCTTTTTAGAGGAAGATATAGAGTAAACTATTGGAGTAAATGCACTATGGCAGCGGTAAAAGACTACTGTAGCAACTGAAAATAAAGTAGTTTCGAGAATGTTACCAAATGCATAGATTTTGATTCCCAAGCCAAGCATGCTCCTCTTCCTCAAACCAACGGCTTTCAGCTGCTTGCCATCATCTAGTTTGACAGGAAACGAAACTCCTGTCTTTGCTTCAGTTTCAACAGGAATTTCCTCAGTAACCAACTCTTTTGCATTTGTCTGATCAATCTTTGGTTCTTCAGCTTCTTTCTCCTCCGCCTTTTCCTTCGCCTCCTCTTTCATTGTAGGCTTCTGCACTTGGCCCCCATTTGAGCTCGAACTCAGCCGCCGGTGTGTTTGCAACGACATCATCGGTTGTGGTCGGCATGTTTGATCCAAGCTAGGGAATTAGTTCTGAAGGTTGAAGAAGAGAAATGTGTGTTTTTGTTGTGATGGAATTGTACTTTTGAAGAGGGGTTTTATAGGGTGGAATTGGATGAGCTGCTAGTTGGTTGTCATTTATTTTGTGCATAGATTGGGGTGACATTCCTAGGTTGGAGCATCAAGATAAGATGAGATCCACGTTTCTCACTCTCTTCAACTCACATTGAGTTCTTATGTTTTTTTGTTCCGAGTGCTGTCTTGGGGTTAGGAATCTTATCATTCATGTATGATTTACAGAGAAATACGAACAGATTAACTAACACACATTAATGGTGTATGAGTTACTCTCACCCGTTGAAAACTTGTATTTGGGGTAAGAGTCCAGTAAAACTCTGACACCTGGCAAGTGGGTGGGGTCAAAATTTAATTATATGCATTTTTTATTTTTAAATTCATCCACTTGACGCATCGTGGAGTTTTAATAGACTCTCACCCCACATAAATAAGTTCTTCTCTCACCCGTCCCTCACATGCAGTGGCATTGTTATTAATACTGGACTCTGATACACTTCACACTTACACAGTACTAGTATTGTTCATCGCATAAATATGAATACAAGAAGGGTATAGATTAGACGATGAAAATACACGTTCATTATACTAATTTAGGCTTTGATGTCGTACTAGATTCATGAATTTCTATCATGGTTGATGGCTTGATTGATTTGCTACAACTAAAATCATAACAACATAGTATGAATTTGCTGCTTGTGAGTCTTGTGATTAATACCATTTCAATCCTAACAATTGTTCACGTCTCCAACCATCACCTCCAAATCCTAACCCGAGTAAAAAAAAATAGTAACTCACAACAATATGAATTTTGTAATCGAAATAATTGGGTGGAGGATTTAAAGTGGAAACACATCCATTGATTTTCTTATCATTCATTTTGAACTTACGATCAAATGGTCTTTTGTCTACGGTCTAACTTACCGATCGGCCTTTTGTAATCTCAAACTCATCACTATTCTTGAATGGTTAGGGGAGCCAATGTAATCCCCCACTCATTTATATGAGTGTTTTTATTTATTTTATTTATATATTTTAAAAAAGGTAATCCAAATAACTACCTATTGGATGTAAAGCCAATATTAAGCATAAAAAAATATATTTACAATTGGTTGGGCCTCTTTCTGGGCTGGCCCAGTTAAGTTTGGAGTTGAGACATGTGGTTTCAGAAGGGAAGGAGAACACCAAGAAAATTAAATTTAATTAAAAAGTGCACCAGTAATAATTAGGGATAATCATGGGTGTAAGAACCGACCCAAACCCACAGGGTGTAGACCTATTAGATTGGGTATGGGTCCAAAAAATGTAGACCCATCGGGTCCGGGTATGAGTCCAAAAAATGTAGACCCATCGGGTCCGGGTATGAGTCTATATTTTAAGATACGGGTCCGGATCCGGGTCTAAAATATTAAGACTCTGACCCGAGCCTGACCCTGACTCTGACTCGTAGACCCATATAAACCTAACTATATATAATTGTACCCAAAATTTTAAGTTACTATCATATTCTCTTTGTATTTTTATTTCAAATTCAACAAATACTATATTTTGTTATTTTGAAAAAATAATTCTAATACATATTGAACTTCAATTATTTGCATTTAAGATAATATATATTTTATTTAGTCAAGAAAAAAATAATATTAGACCCATTTAGCACCCTTTTTGGACTCAAGACCCTTTTAGACCCATCGGATCTGGGTACGGATTTTTCAGACCCTATGGGTCCAGGTCGGGTCTAGGTCTAACTAAATTTTTTAGGGTCGGGTCTGGGTCTTATTAAATCCGACCCAGACTCGATCCATGATCATCCCTAGTACTAATTTGTCATGACTCACAATTGAAATGACAATATATTGTTAGTTTTCTGAACTCTCAAAAAATCAATTTTGTCAGTGATGGACGGACAAGTCAAACACGGGTTGGGTAATATGGGTAATTAAAAAATGGTTATGACCCATTTTAAACCAGTTTAATGACGGGTAAAAAACGAGTCGGGTAAAAATGGGTCGAGTTAAAACCAGCTCAAAATACCTCAATATGCGGGTCAAAATGGATAGACTTGAGAGTTTCAACTCATATGGGTTGATATATAAACTCATGTAGGGTAACATATAGAGTAAACAAATGTGCAGTGATCTGGCAAAACAACGATACACCTCTAAACTATGCTAACAGTATGCATCAGAAGTATAAGATAATTAACTACCAAGAATTTTCCCAAAGAATCCACACCATTTACACTTGTTCGGGTGGAAACAGTAATGCAAACTGTACACAGATAATCAATCTTCATAGCCTCATTGGAGGTTTAGGTGATATATTGGCTGCACTTGAAGACTTTTTGATTCCTGAAACAACGTAAACATAAGATAAAATCCAGAAGAATATCAGCTTTGGATTGGGAGCAAAAAAGTAGAAAAATGAGGCAACATTTTTAGCTTACAGTTGAGATTCTTGGAGAATTCTTCGACATTCTGTCAACATTTTTTTGGAGATCTAGGTGGCGTTCATCTGCGCCAGTGATCGTTCATGAGTAAATGGACAAAATGTATTTGGACAGAAGAATCATAGAAAGAAGTAACATAGGAAAATGTGAACCCGTAGATTAAAAAACCAGATTCTTTCCGGGGAGACATAAGTTTCAGAAGACCATACGAAGACATAAACCAGTGTTGATCAGCATAAACAAGTGTTTGGGTAAGCAGCGGACAGGTCATGAAGAAGATAAAATGGGTAAATTAGTAGGTCTAACCAGCAAGTATATTCATTTTATCAACCCGCGATCAATCCGCAAATCCAACTCATTCAGCCCATATTTTTTAATTATTCATTTTATCCATTACCCATTTTTCATTATCCATTTTAACCATATTTAAACAGGTTTAATAATAGACACCCCTAAGCTTTGCTGAAGCTAATAGTGTACGTCGGTCGAAGGCAGAAACAATCTTAATTATAAACAATATTATAAATATAGATAACCATTCAGTTCTATATAATTCCAAGAAAATCATGAGGAAACAAAATAAAAGGAGGCATAAAATGACAAGTGAAAAGGTTGAGGATGGTGAGCAAGTACAGCAATCATGCACTCCGGTCAGCTTTGGGAGGCTTAACCATGGCCCAGATCACCGCCACCGACTACATTTACTACGAAAATTTGACACCAATCAACTTTCCACCAATTTCTTCAACTTCTGTCCCCTCTCTTTCCAACTTTTGAATAGGTCTAATCTAGCACCTCCTTCCAATACCGAGTAATGATAGAGTTATGCGTAAAAATAACTTTGACTTAGGCTGAAAGATATAATATAATTTTACAATCTCATAAAATATTACAGTAATTTTTTAATTTGTTGACTAAAAATTGAATGTTTGTTTGGTCGGATTTTGATGAAAATACGATTTTGCTCCTACTTAAAAAAAAATTAAAAAAAGGAAAAAGAGGAAGAAATACTCCGTCGTTGGTCTCCTTTTTTCTTCGTTTCTTTCTGTTGCCAAAATCCTTTCTAACTTTGACGTCGCTCATTCCCTTTCTTCCCCATTTTGTTCTTATTTCTCATTCCATTTTCGGTACCGAGGTTGAGTCGGGGCTGAGCGGAGTGGGGAAATCACAAGAGTGGGGGAGTTTCCTCCTCCGGGGTGTAGTTTTGGGGTGGGACTAAGTGGTACTAGGATTTCGGGGAGATGGAGGAGGAGGGCGACGGTGCTGGGAGGAGGACAACAACATCCTGAATTTCACCGACGGGACGAATTCGAGCAAACTTACCACGGCTTCTTAGTTTGTTTTTGCATGTGCCCTCTTGTTCCTCCTAGAGGGCCATGTCGGCTGCACTATCGAGACGGTTGGACTTGGCCGGAACAAGGCAGCGTTAACCGGGCCGCTGTTTGAACTCTGTCTCTCCGGCTCCACCATGCCTCCCGACGCTCTCTTCATCGGCGACGGACCTTACAATTTTATCCCGGGGATTAGAGAAAAGTGCTTTTATAACCCTACCTACTTGACATAAGTGTCAATATAACCCTAAGATAATTTTTAGTGCATATATAACCTTATCTAGTTGATGTAAGTGCCAATATAACCCTCAGACCCCATTTCCACCGGACCACCGCCGAACCACCACCG
>JAULKJ010000013.1:593864-605698 GCA_032355405.1 Rubia balearica | reverse complement strand
ACCAAATTTGTACCAATAAAAAACAATCACCAGTAGTACTTTTGTGATCATCTACATTACCAGCCCAATCAGAATCACTGTATCCCATCAGGCACGAATCTTGATTCTTAGAGTACCAGATTCCATAATCAGAATTTCCCCTAACATATCGAATAACTCTTTTTACTGCAATCAAATGAGATTCCTTTGGATCAACCTGAAATCGTGCACACACACCTACGCTAAACATAAATCTGGACAACTAGCTGTAAGATACAGAAGGCTTCCAATCATACTGCTGCACAATTTCTGATCAACCGCAACACCTTTCTCATTCTTTACCAATTTAGTTGTAGCCGTCATTGGAGTTCGTACAACTCGAGAACTACTTAGTCCGAATATCTTCACCAGATTCAAAGGATACTTGCTCTGACTTATGAACAACCCATTCTTTTCCTGTTTCACCTGAAGTCCTAGAAAGTATGTGAGTTCACCAACCATGCTTATCTCAAACTCGGCCTGCATTAGGGATACAAAATCATATACCATAGATGATGAAGTGGATCCAAACACAATATCATCCACATAAATTTGAGCAATCAAAATCTTTGTGGATTTATTTAGCACAAATAAAGTGTGATCTACTCCCCCTCGACAATAACCTTTCTTAAGTAGAAAGTTAATCAGTTGCTCTTACCATACTCTGGGTGCATGTTTCAGACCATATAGTGTCTTCTTAAGTCGATACAAGTGATGTGGGTAGTGCGGATCTTCAAATCATTTAGGTTGTTCCACATACACTTCTTCATTGACCACTCCATTGAAAAACACACTTTTGACATCCATCTAATATAATGTAAAATTCATAGTACAGAAAATAACAAGTAAGATTCAAATAAATTCTAACCTGGAAATTGGCACAAATGTCTCATCAAAATCAACTCCTTCAACCTGAGTATACCCTTGAGCAACCGCTTTTGTAGTTCGAGTAATCTGTCCATCAGTATCAGATTTTTTCTTGAAGATCCACTTGGTGCCAATAACATTTACACCTTTTGGACGAGGGGTGAGGTACTATACATCATTGCGCTCAAATTGACCAAGTTCTTCCTGCATTGCTGCAATCCAATAATCATCAAGTAGAGCTTCCTTGTTATTTTCCAGTTCAATGAGTGAGATGAAACATTGCAGTCCTGGAAGTTCTCTGTAGTTTACTTGAGGAATTGATCAGTTTCTCCTTGTGGTAGGTTCATGTGCCACTTGTGTTTAACACATGCAATGTTGTTGTGGAAGGGGATGTTCCAACATATTCTTCTTCTTCTTCATGTTTAGATGGACTTTTTGATTGCTCAGATGTTCCAACATAGTCTGGCTGTTCAAGCGGATTGTGCTCTGTTGGAACGCGGTCTTCGAATGGTTCCTCTTCTCTTTCACTTGAACCCTGTTTTTCATCAGAATCATCCACAATAACACTTATAGACTCCATATGATAATTTTTTCGAAGATTATAAGCACGACTTTTTACAGAATACCCAAGAAATACCCCAACATCACTACGGCTGTCGAACTTTGCAAGCTGATATCTATCTCTGAGAATGTAACACTTTCTTCCAAACATATGAAAGTAAGATACGTTTGGTTTCCTGTCCTTCCAAATCTCGTATGATGTTTTGCTGGTGAATGGATGAAGATACACACAATTTATTGTATAGCAGACTGTATTGATAGCTTCTGTCGACCATTTTTTGTGTATTCCTTTTTCAGCAAGAATGACTCAAGCCATCTTCTAAAGTGTCATATTCTTCCTTTCTACAATGTTCACGAGTGATTGAAGCAGAAAATTCATGTGGAATACCATGTTCATCACAAAAATCACTGAATTGAGAATTTTCAAATTCCCTACCATGATCACTTCGGATTCTCAAAATCTTTCCTACTTGACTTCCTTTCTCTGTCTGTAAATTTATCACCAAACTTCTAAAAATATTCACGGTATCATATTTTTCTTTAAGAAAAGCCACCCAATCAAATCACTTAATATGATCACTCAAAATACACACATCCAAATTGATTTTTTTCCTTGAAATGAACTGAATTAAAATTAATAAAAAATTAGAATGATAGACTAAAACTAAACCACATGACATCAATTAAAAATCTTACTTTACTGAAGTAAAGTGAACTAAAGAGCAAATAAACTAAAAAGAACAGTGGCTAAAATGTACTCTTAGATCGTGTTTGGAATTGACTATACAACTCCATCCGTCCCACGAGTATTGACATATTTACTTTTTTCCAAGTCAAACTTGGTAAATTTTGATACTAAATATAAATTAATATATTTATAATAAGAATATCACGTGAAATAGTTAGAGTCATTTTAATATATATTTTCTAAATATTAATTTTTATGCGAAATATTATATGTAGCTAGACATATTGACGGTCAAACATGGTTATTGAAAAATGTGAAAAAGTAAACATTTCAATACTCACGACGGATGGAATACTATTAGAAATAAGGTAGATGATTTGTGTCATCGCCCTCTGACAGAAAATCTCTAAATGTAAGGAGTTATCAACTTATTAAACCAACATATTAAAGATTATTAATAAAATTAAATAATTTAAAGTTATTCTTTTATTTATAGCATTATTCTATGTTAAGTATGACCATGTTAATGACACAGATTTCACATGTCCAATGTCCACTGTCTGTCCCTTATAAACATTCATTAGTAATTTAGTAATGTTTGAGGATTTTGTTAATCTTTTTTCTATTTCTAATATCATTTTACAAAATGTAGTACTCCACCTGAATCTCTATGTTGGACTTCATAGTTTTATACTCCCCGTCCAACTCTAAATTGTTTATTTACTTTTTGAGAGTCAAATTTTACAAACTGATCCTAAATATAAATTAATATATAAATAATAAATATGTCATGTGAGATATTGTTAGATTCGTCTTAACATCTATTTTCTAAATATTAATTTTTTATGCAACATTATTGTATGTAATTAGATATATTTACAGTCAAACGTGCTCATTGAAGACCGTGAAAAAGTAAATAAGCAATTTAAAGTGGGACAGAGTATATGCATTGAAATAATTATTTTCACAATTACGCGGAATTAGAAGCTGCTGCAATCTCATTCGGTGGGTGGCAAAATTTTGGAGGAAAGTGGTCCACTTATTGCATCGTACTCATACTATGTTTTGGTCAGAGACGAGAAGGCCAGAGAAGTCCGAATCAAAGCAAAGGCGCCTATAGTCCAATCATTTCCATTAACTAGCAATTCGCTAAGCAAACTGGCGAATCAGTACAAATTTGAGGGGTCTGGATATTATTGAGGCAGATGAATTTTCGAGCCATTTTCAATTTTAATAAGTCGGGGCAAACAAGGACATGATAATTATTACTCCCTAAGTCGTTGGAATTTACCGTGGCGGCCGCACTAGCTCGCTCGGTTCAGTTCCGCCACTACAAATCAGGTAAGATTTAGTTGGGTGAGATGGTTCACATCATTATGGCCCTTGAGTAATTGTGGGGGCATTTTCAAGTTATCTACATCCGTAGTGGGAAATGGTTCTCTCTTCCATCTGCTTATTAGACCTGTTCATCGCGCACTTCAAATTAACAGGTTCTTTAAAACTCTGTTCTATGAAAGATTCATTCGCGATTTTCACAAAATTCACAATGAAACAACTTCATTGCAGAGATTCAGACCCGAAATCAGAATGTTCACCTTAACAAGCATTCAAATTCAGATCACTACATCTACGAAACAAACAGACAGGAGAGAAGTAACACATGAAATGTAGAATGATTCTGATCCTAGAAACCATAAGGTCAGACGTTATAAAGATCACTCTCGTTTCGGAACATCATATCAGTCAAAACATTTATTCAACTACACGTATAAATGAGGAAAGGAAAAGGGAAAAAATTGATCCTAGTGTAAGTGTTGAAATTAGAGTCTAAGAACAATTTCAGGTCATTCAAGTCATTGGAACAAGCTAGCAACAGTTTCCTTCCTCCTAGGTATTCATTCCTCAAGTTATTGTCCATCCATTCAAACCAGTAAAACAAAGTAGACAACAATGTTTACCCATAAACCGGCTGTAGGCCGATCCTCCAGATTCGCGATTATCAGTCTAAATTATGCCTCAGCTATGTACCATGTCGTAGTATACAGCCAGATTATCTTTTACACACCTCCAAATCATCATCTGCCTTCTCGTATGCAGTTCCCCGGCAGAAGATACTTGTACTGATCAGCGTTGTCAAGCAAAAACGAAGGAAGGTGGACTGCCGAATAAGAATGAGGAATTGGACCCAACCGCCCGATCATCTCCTTGAATGTGTACTCCTCGGGGAGCATGTCATACAAATCAGCGCCGCGACAAATGATGTCCTGAATCCTTTTAGGATCCAAGTAATGCGAGAACCTCACGCGATCAGTGTGGCTGTAAGCCTTCATCTTGAAGATGAAATCGCTGATTTGTCTGAAACAGAAGCTGCAATGCCATCCTGCATCCGACAAGAGAATATCCGTCTGGCGATAGTGAGCGTACCTAGTTTTCCCTCTCTTGTACCTATGAACTGAAGCCCTCCAGCTTTTCTGATCATAGTAAAACTCAAACGAGTACAAGTAGTTCCTCAGCTGAAGATGAAGGATTTCCGGAATTTCATCGCACCAGCTCAACAGATTCATCGTGTGCCTGCTAGGGATCTCATCAACATCCGACATTATCAGCAGATCATCATCCTCAATCCCGGCTATCTTAAGAAGCTTGTCGAGAGCCAGCCTCTGATACGCTTCTTCATAGAATGGATTCTCGCCTTTCTTGAACCTGCCCCCAACTGTTCCATAGGTCAACCTCGTCTCAACAAACTTGAACTTATCGCGATTGGCAGCAAAGAAGAAAGGCTTAGGCAAACTGGTGAAAGTGGAATTCGATTCAAGAAGCACAAACTGCGTAATGTAAGGATACAACTCCTTCCACCGAATAGTGAGCATATCGACTTCATTATTGAACACCACCGCGTCAAACACACGCCGGGGATATTCCCTAACTCCCCAGCCATGGAGCTTGCAGAGATTCTCCATGGTTATATTCTCATGGTAATAATGAGTGATTTCGACAAAGGGGGCTGGAGGTTTCTGCCATAAAGGCCTGAGGAAATAGGTCACTTTCTGGCCATGAAAATAGCCTCCAATTACAAGTGTTGGTAGAATCAGAAACAAGAAAAGAAAGGTCTTCATATCAAGAAGGCCATGAAGAATAGAACATCTAAGCCTTGAAATGCTCAAAGGTGAACTCGAATTCTGCATTAAAAGAGAACAATTTTCTGAGATTTTCAACTGTAAAATCAAACAAAACCCAGAAAATCTAGCATCAAAACATAACAGCTAAACCTTAAAAGTATTCAAAACAGGCAAAAGAAACGCAAAATAAAAAACAGGGGAAATTTTCTTAAGGAATTTGTTTGATGAACAGAAACCCTTCATGCACAATTTCCAGACAAACAGATAAAAGGGCACCAAACAATCAACAAAGTAAACACCTTTCCGAACAGCAAACGCGAAATGAATCCAAACTACACAAACCTGGCCTCCGCAAACATCTTCACAGATATCATCACGTTTCTTGGAAGTGTAATAATCCTCAGACATCCTCAGAAACCCGAAACCGAGCAAATGTCTGTTGCCCCTTTTGCCCCTGGTCACTCTTTTGTAAAATTGGCTCTCTTTCAAGGTGATTCGCAGGGAGAGATTTTGTGGGATATCCTCAAATTAGCCCCGAACAAACACTCGTAAAACTTGGGATTCTGGGTGTATCAATTAACGGTCATATTTGTGGATAAATGTGATTATGAATGCATGAAATGTAGTTTGCTCTTTTTCTTGTGCATACGGAATCTGGTGTAGAGGAATAAGGTGTGGTTGAGCTTGAATCATTTATATAGAAAATTTCTGTCCCTCTCCTCTCTCTCTCTCTCTCTCTGTGTTTCTTATGGGAGAACTTTTTAGAGAGAAGATTCAAACCAGACAGAATGGAAGGAGTTTTTTTTATAATTATTATTTAAGGGTTAGCAAAAGTATCTTTATTTATTTTTATCTTTCTTTTCCTATAACGTGTTTGGCATTCTGGTTATAAAATTACAAAAGAATAATATAGTATATTATAAAAGGTGGTAAAAAATTGGAATGGGTTATAAAGTAAAAGTGTGTGAAAATGTGGGCACGTGCCTAATAATGTGGTCAATTAGATTTTAAAATCTTATTAAGCACTTCAATCTTCCCTTTTTTTCTTTATAAAATTTGATGAATTCAATTCCTTATCTTTAATTATTCCGTTGCCCTCTCTTTTTATTCATCTATCCCATTTTTCTTTTTATTTACAGGTAATAACAAATAGAGAAAGTAACATAAGTAAGTAGGTTTATTTGGAAAGAGAATAAAATTAAATGTATGTGTAATTTTGAGTGGACTCGTATTAAATTTATTTTAAAGCAAAACTTAAAATAAGTAATTGATGATGGAGTCCGTCTCTTGAAAGACTGTCTTTCCATAAGTTATGGAAAGACTAAGGTTTAAATTGTAAATTAGAAGAAATTAAAATAAATAATATCCGGGTTGCATTAACCGGGTCATAAAGTTATAACTACTACAAGTTGCATAATAAATTTTTAATATTGCAACTAAAACCTTTTACCTTTCTATAATTATAATTAAACTTCGTCTTTCCATAAATCTATGGAAAGACGGTCTTTCCCAAAATTTTGTCTAGTTTAAATTACTCTACAAAAATATATACTTAAAGAAAAGTCAGAAAAAATGGCTTATTTTATTACTTCATTTTAAAGATAATTAAATATCTTATAACTATTTATTTATTTTAATAAATTTAAAACAACGACTACTAAAATCATAAACTCATCAGATTAGACTAATGCAAAGTTTTTAGTACGTTATAGCAAAACAAAGAAACCCCTTGAAAATAAAATAAAATAAAATTAAACAAGTAGAATTTCAAAACACATGTCTTTTGATATTTCACTATTTCTCCTTGAGTGAATAAAGAAAACAATAACTAATTTCTTAACATCGTACTCGTGAAGTGATTCATGTTAATTATAATATGAGAATCATACTTTTAAAAATCATAAAAAAATTAATAACTGACAACTAAAATGAGTAATTAAAAAATGAGAAAATAATAATTTAATGTTTCAATGGGTCAATTTTATGTGTTTATTCAACAAAAATTAAAATGTTAAAAATAAAGTATGTATTCAAAAAATAATTCATCAATATAATATTCATACTATCATTAATCAAAATTTTATTATAGCATAGGGATAAGAAAACTAAAATATCACTAAAGGGAAGGAAAGAAAGAGAAAAAATAATGAAAGGTAATTCTATTTGTTAGTCTAATGGTTAATTTAATGAGATTTGAATGTTACTCCCTCCAAACTTTTTTCAAATACCACGTGTAGTTTTTTAGAATCAAATTTCTTAATTTTGACTCAAATCTCATTGATATATCAATGAATTATATTATTATGCGTTATTTTGTAAGATTTGTTATAAAGTGTATTATTTTTAATTATTAATTATTTATAATATTAATTTTTATGTAATTTAAAATACTAATCATCAAATATGTGCACTGAACATCGTGAAAAATGTGGCAAATTCAGTTGGATATGGGAAGTGCAAGAGTTTAAATTTAGAAACTCTCACTATATATGAAAGATTGTTATTAATTTAACTAGTTAAATAAATGATTGCATTGATGACGACATTCTCCAAATTTTACTTTCTCTCTCTACCAATATAGAGAACCAAATTTCAATTTCATCAAAATTTTCATTTTGGAGAACCATATGGAGAATCTGTTGGAGCAAAATACTTGTCTAAAATCTCTACAAATAATAGAGAAACCGGTGGACTTGCTCTTAATGCTTGATAGAAACATTAACTTTTTTGTTGGTATTTGCGTCCATGTATATAGTTTAAGACTTTTGTTATGCTCGTTGGTTTTTGCTATTCTTTCAAAGAATTTTTTTCACTGTCCTTATTACTTATAAGTGAGTGTCCTTACTACTTATAAGCGAACCTTTGAGTATTCTATTTCTACCTATATGTACAAGGTTATAGTTCCATGGCCAAGTAGTTTGTTTCAAAAAATATCTTTATAACTCGTATTGCTATTATACTTGGTGATTTTCCCTAAACAAAAGTGTCGTGAATAACCATTATAATTCCAAGTTAGCAATTAATAGAATTATGATAAAGTTTTTATTTATTTGTATATCTCACATTTAAATAAAAAATAAATATTATTATATTTTAAAGTTTAATCATCTAAAAAAACTATATAAAGAAAAAGTTTTAGGAAAGGTGGCCTATCCACAAACTTATGAACATTCCACTTTACTTTATACCTTAAAAGTTACTATAATTTTGTATAAAATTTAAATATTGTATTTTAAAAGTTAAAACAATTAATAATGTGTATTTGAATGTAAAACAATAAAAATATATAATATTCAAAACATATTTTAAAATTCAATATCCTTCAACATCAAGAACCGACAGTTGGGTTATGAGAAAATCATTTCCTACAAGCAAAGCATTTCTATTTCCTTATTAGCCCTCCCCAAGTGGGAGCATGAGGAACAAGAATGCCCAATTTACGAAAACAATTCGGAAATTGCTAAGCGTTAATATCTAAATAAAAAAATCCATTAAACAAGATTCAACCTTAGTAGTAGTAGCAGCAACAACAACAGTAGCAACAACGACAGTAGTTGCAGTAGAACCATATTCAACTTCATTAGCAACAATAGTACCAAAGCAGCAGTAGTAATGGCTGTGACAATAGAGACAGTGGTAGAATGGTATTCAATTTTTAGTAGTAGAAGCAGCAACGACGCCAGCAAAACGGTATTAACTTTAGTAACAACAGTATTCATCGCAAACATAACTATAGTAATAATAATATATGAGTTGATAAAAAAATGTAGAAGAGTCAATGAACTAGCTAATGACCATGGCGTAAAACGGGCTATTGTTCTAACGCTAGGATGTAGATACGGCTAAAGGTTTGTTAACCTCAGGATAAAATAAGAGGGGTTCTAGATCGAACCAACTATGATACTATAGTAAAAATATAAAAGGGTTTATTAAGGTAATAAGAACCAACTGCACATCTTAATCAATGGTGCATTGATATCTAATCAATGACACATCTTATTCTGTGGCACAATGATATTTAATCAATGAACCATCTCATCAACTATGAGACTACAATATATAGGGATACAAGCTAAAGTCAAACACGAAAAGGAAACTACAATCTATAAGAAATCTACCTTCTATAACCTACTCTACAATGAAACTAATTGAGATTTATACAAATATAACCATGTTTACTTGAGTAAGTGTCATTATAACCCCCAGATAATTTTTAATGTAAAAATAACCCTAACTAGTTGATGAAAGTGCCAATATAACCACAAGACACCATTTCAGGCGTTGACCGCACATAAAATGATTAAAATACCCTTTATCCTAAAACCTAAAAGTGTTAGGAAATTTTTTGCCCTCATGCCACCACCACCACCAGGTTACTGCCGCCAACACCTCCCCCTCCAGTTAGCCCCACCCCCAGCCGCGCTGCCACCAACCCCCACCCCTAGCCTTGGCGTCACAACCTCCTTTCCAGCTAGCCTCGCCACCACCCCCATCCACCCTCCCCGCCGCCACCACCAAATTCCACCCTCATTCCGGCCATCGTGAAACCAATCCCGCCGCGACCACCCTTACCCCCAACCGTAGCCCCATCGCTGCTTACCCTCACCCACCACCCGCCGCTACCAACCCCAGCCCCGCAGCCGTGCAACCCTAAACCCTAGCTCCTCACCCCATCGGCGCCATGAAACCCTAAACCCTAGCCCCTAACCCCATCATCGCCATGAAACCCTAAACTCTAGTGTAACCTTAGTTAAAACCGTGGAGGGCAGAGGAACAAATGTGTATGGACAGATGGCATGGGAGACATAGCCTCATAAAGTACGAAAGACTAAAGCTAGTTGATATTCTAATGGATTAGGAAAGAAGTTGTGATGTTTAACATTGGGAATTAAATAGTCGTAGTTGGTTTGCAAGAATCGGAAACTTCAATATCCATCCATGGGTAATGTTTTCTCAATCACAACAAAGGCATTCACTGACCTAACGTTGAAAAGTATGCCTCCCTTTGCCCCGCCGCTGTGAAGAGAAGAAAAGAAGAGAAGAGAAGAGAAGAGAAGAAAAGAAAAGAAAGAAGCTTGGCGGCAGAGGTGGAAGAGGATAAAAGAAAAAAGAGAAGAAAGAAGAAGAATAGGTTTTGGGGGTCATAGTTGTAATTTCTTTCTTTTAAAAATATTTTTCTGAGGCATAAAATTGTCTTTTCAATCAAATCCGGCCTTAAACTGTCGAAATGGGTAAAATTGCACTTATATAAACTATTTAGCGTTATATTGACACTTTCAATTATCAAAAGGTTGTGTTGACACTTATGGGAAGTAAATAGGGTTATAAAAACACTTTTCTCAAACTAATTCTACTATGAAGAATTTACCATCGATAAACCTTTCTTACAAGGAAAGAATTTCTATTTTCTTATTACAAAATCAAAGCTCTACGAGCCCCAAACACGGTGACCGGAATTCATCAAAAGCGGACAATATTTACCCTTCGATCTGACCCCTGAATCAGAATTTCTTCACAAAAAAAAAATTCAGCTCTTTCATTAACTCTTCTATCACTCATCTCTCTTGTTTTGCTGCATTGTAGTTTTATATCTCCAAAAAAACTTTGAATTCCTTTTATACATACACATAAAGTACACCAACCGTCACTCAAAAATCACATTATAAAGAGACAATAAATAAAAGAGATCATTGAACTCATTAACAAGGCATACTAATTAGCTGGACATTCGTGGGTATAACAATTTGGAGGGGTGATTATTATATATCATCCAATCTTTGTATCCATATATATCATTCAATCTCCGTACTCCCTCCGTTTTTTAATATTGACTCCCACTTTTGCGCACTCTTTTTAACAAAGAGTGAAATGAATAGTGAAAATTGCATTGAAAATACAAAAAGTAAATTGAGTGGATGAAACAATTAGGATTTGTCAAAAATAAAAATGAGCCAATATAAAAAAAACCTTCCCTAAAAGGAAAGGAGACCAATCTTAGAGAATCGGAGTGTGTATCAAAAAAGGGCATACGAATATCTCTTTATGGAGTATCTTTCTTTGGTTTATCCATTTTTGAGAGATCAAGACACGTAAACGTCGTATTGATTTTCGTTCGAAGCATTTTTTTGGGTACTTGGAACCAAACAACTCTTCCAAATTGTTTTACATGTTTGGCGAAGGAGGCCTTGGAAATTCTTTATAAATGGGCCCCGCGATAAAAGAAAAGTTGATGAAGAAAAGAAGTGAAACTAAATAAATCTTTGATTTCGGCGCATCCGTAATTGATAAGAATAATTTCATTACAAGGAGCGTCAACCAAGTGACAATAAGTAACTATCCACAAATAAATAAATTACCTAATAACAGCAGACAGAAATGCTGCAGAAGCTGAGTACTGAAGTTTGTTCCATTCCCTCGCATACACTAGCCCACCTGTTCACAATGCACACACACATATCATCAACACAAAGATTTTCCAGTCTCAAGTGTTGGAAAATATGGTAAAAGTTGGATTTTCGTCGGCTCCATTTTGCAACAAAAAGTGAATGAAAACTCTATAGTACCAGGAGTCATTTGGACAT
>JAULKJ010000013.1:528783-541636 GCA_032355405.1 Rubia balearica | reverse complement strand
TGCTATGCCTGTGTTGTTCAAGAAGAAGATGCTGATGGAAAGGTTGGTGTTTCACTGTCGAAGGAGCTAATGGCTGTCGCTGGTGATGCTTTGAAGACGAATATTACTACTCTTGGACCTCTTGTTTTGCCAATGTCCGAGCAGCTTCTTTTCTTTGCTACTTTGGTTGGCAGGAAACTGTTTAAGATGAAGCTCAAGCCTTACATCCCAGATTTCAAACTAGCTTTCGAGCACTTCTGCATTCATGCTGGAGGGAGAGCTGTACTAGATGAAATCGAAAAAAATTTGCATCTGTCTGAATGGCACATGGAGCCATCGAGAATGACACTATATCGATTTGGCAACACCTCTAGCAGCTCTTTGTGGTACGAATTAGCATACACAGAGGCCAAGGGAAGAGTCAAGAGAGGAGATAGGGTATGGCAGATAGCATTTGGTTCCGGTTTCAAGTGTAACAGCGCAGTATGGAAAGCGCTGAGATCTGTAAAACCCGCAAAAGAAACAAACCCCTGGATGGCTGAGATTGACAATTTCCCGGTCGAGGTCCCAAAGGTAGCAGTGATTTGAAAAGAGCTATGGTCTCTAGCAGCTTGATTTAGGAATTCTCTGGATCAACTAGCTTGATTTTGGAATTCTCAGTGTCAGCAGGAATTCTCAAAGTCAAATGTTTATGTTGCTGGTTAGTTTGTGGGATGTAGAACCAAGCCAAACTTAGTTGTATTTGTGTTTAATTTAAGGCCTCTTGATTCTTGATTATTTACTTCATTCTTGATTGTTAGTGATGTTGACTGTAAATGAAGTATGAAAAAGTTTCAACCAGCATGATCTTAAGCAATCTACTACTATGAACTATCAGACCAATGAAATGGTCGATTCTTGATACATCAGCTCTAGTAAAATCACATTGAAAAAGCCGTAGTAAAGTCACATACTAGAAAGAGAGCTTTGAAATGTACTTCAGTTGATCATTTCGGACAAATGAGGCTCAGAAACTACCAGAACTACTTAGAAGAAAAAAGGCTTTACTTCAGTTGATTGTTTCAGACAAATGAAACTAGAAACTTTCTAAACTAAAAACGGTCTAAAGCTGCTCCTCAGAGGGTAAGTCCGGCCTCGCCTCGATATCTTCATAAGTCCGTGGCCCTGTCTGCCAAATTCTGAGGGTGCCATCCTCAGAACCTGAAGCAAAAGTTTCCCCAGTTGGAGCAAACCGCACGCAATGAACAGGACCGTGATGTCCCTTGTTACAAGCTGCAAGGGTAGGGTAGGCATCAGACAAAAACAAAAAATGAAAGAGATCAACCTCAACTTAACCAAAACTTAATTGCAATGCCATACCTGTTTCTTCACCAGTGTGAAAGTCGAATAGACGAACCCACATATCTTCTCCTGCCGCAGCAAATCTCAAACCATATATAGGTTCTAAGGAGGCACAGTAGACTGGGCACGGCATGTTGTAGCTCTTCATGAGCTTATAGCTATTGAGATAAGATCAAAAGGCATATTAGAGTTTATACTTTTTACAATTAGAATATATTAAGATGATGATCTCATTATACTCACTGATTTGCGTCCCAAAACTTCACACTACAACCATCAGTGGTTGTAATGTATCGTTCATCCTTGCTAACTTCGGCACTCGTGATGGTTGATTCAGTCTCAAGCGTCTTGACCACGCTGCCTGTTCTGACGTCTGATAACCTGAAAACACCATTTACTAAGCTTCAATGTCCAGAAATCATAGACTTCAATGTCCAGAAATCTCAGGGACAGTTTTGACTTTACAAGAATGGCTGTTAGTAGCTACTTCTACTTAACAACAATTTTACAAGTTACCTGACTGTGTTCATACAAGTAGATAGTATGGTCAGATCGTAATGCAACCAAGAGACCGTTCTGACAGGCGAGCTATCCACTCCGAGTTCTCTAGGAGGTGCATCGGGCTGATTCAAGTCATAGATTCGAAGCTTTTTCTCAAATCCACCCGTTAGCAAAAAATTGTTATCCTACGGGCAACATGAAACCCATCAAAACAATGAAACATAACATAACATAAAGAGAAAATAAAACACATACCTTTGAGAAAGCACAAGATCGGACGATGTTGTTGTGCTCAAAAGACTGCAAAAGCTCTCCTGATATCGCATTCCAAAATTTTCTGCACAGGTATATGGGCACTATCACTAAATTAAAAGATATGCAAATGCTATAAAACCTTAGAATTGATGAATCACATACGCTGAGAAATCAGCGGAAGCTGTCGCAGCACGGTGAGCAGGCGAATCCAAGCAGCAACTCCAGACGGCACCCTTATGTCCTTCGAAAGTCCCCACCCACTCTCCTGTCTCGCCCTGTCGGAGAATCGGGGATGAATCTGGTACACCAAACAATTCAATTACACAATTTTTTTTGATATTTACATACTGATTACAGAAAAAAAATGCAAACCTTTACTGGCACTAATGAGGAAGCATCCATCTCGAGTGACGGGACTCCAGTTTAAATCAACTACGGGCCGAGAATGGCCGCGACAAACCACCGGATACTTCCTCTCCATCTCTGTAATTCAAACAATGTTACTTCACATCAATCACACGCCTCATCATTACCATACATAGGATACAGCAAACCAAACTCCAATGGGAATAGAATTCTAAGTACTCCCTCCGGTTTTTTAACATTGGCACCGTTTGACCACTAGTTTTTACGTGCAATGTTTGACCATCGATAACTTTTCTTATATGTAATAATAGAAATCATGTGAGATGGCGATATATTCTCCGTAACGTGTAGTTTCTGAAAAGTAAAATTTTATCGTTTGTTATTAGACACAACTAAAGTTATCGGTGGTCAAACATGGCTTGGGAAAATGTGTAAAAAAAAGAGGCCAATGTTAGAAAACCAGAGGGAGTATTTCTCTTCGGTCTTTGCGTCAATCATTAGTAATTTTTCCTCTCTAGACTCTCAATGAAATCCAAATAAACCTTAACCCGAAACACACACAAAACATCAACATAAAAATAGAAATTCTGAATGACATATGTGACTGAAAAGTCAACATAATTTATGTTATCATTAACTCAACATAATTCACGTAATCATTAACTCAAAAAAATCAACAAAATGTCAATTAATACCAATTAAACAATATTCAGTCGATGTACATCATAAAATTCAGCACAAAACTCCTTCTAAAAACATTAATATCAGCCAAACTCATCAATTTACGTTGGATCTTTTCTATCCTTTGAACTTCATCCAACTTCCTTCATCGAACCAACAACATCAACTTGACTCACACTTAGAAGATTGAATGTGGATAATTTGAAATATCATCATTAATTTGTGCTTCTTCGCTAATACTAAAAAACCAATAAAAATATTGTAAGCATCAACATAAACACTGAAACAAGAAATTGTCTTTGGAAACTACTTAAGATAGGGGGGGAAAAGAACAAGGGGTGAATTTTGTCCTGAGCAAATGTAGTGTCGATCAAGGTTAGGCATCAACACTGAAATTGAAACAGGTCAGCTCACAAATTTAAGGCAGAGAAATACATATTTGAAGCAGAGATAAAATCACATATTTGAAGTGATGGTTAGTCAATAAGCAAATGAATCCAGAAGAAACAATTAATTGCGTACTTTAGCACTTGCAATAGCAAAAAATTGGCATCGTCTCAAGCACTTGCAACAGTGAAACATTAGCATCATCTCAAATTGTTTCATCACTAGAGCAAATTCCAAACATAAAAATGAACACTTTCTCCGAAATAGAAAGTAAATAATATATTCATGTCCATTAAATACTTTAAAAAATGTTCAAAACTTATCACCTCGCTCGATGTACTTCACAGCCACAAGCTCGTTAGTCTGCTTGTCTTTCATAAGCCTCGCCACTAAAAAGTTGCTGAACCAAACTGTATCTTCTATTCCAAACAAAAATGATAAAAAATAATCAAACCTTCAATTGGAAAATGCATAAACATTAACTAAATGAATAATATACACATAAACATAACCTGAAATATATAAAAGCATTGTCAATTTTAATAAAAAGCATGTGCAAATTTCAAAATATAACTCTACAGTTTGAAATTGAAAAGGAGATAAAACTCAACATATTACGAGACATAAACAAAAATGATGAGTACACATAAACATCAATAATAAAAATTAAAACTACTATGAAACCTCAAAAACTCTACTGAACGGTAAAAATTTGAAAAACAATATAAAAAAATACACATAAATATGAGATGAAATAACATAAGTATCAACAAAACTAAAAATGTTAATTCATTCATTTACTATTTTCAAGGTGCAAGCACCAAAACTTGACAAACAGTATTTTTTCAATCCTAAATATAGTTTACCTTCCTAATATTAAGAATTCACTGTGTAAGTTATTTTTACCAGCACAATGCTTCACATTTGAACATTCAGGAGCACCCTCTTCCTCAGTAGGTTGTCATACAATCAGTCATTTTTCAAAGTACCTTTCAAATCAAGCGTATTCATAGATAGAACAACACAAGCAAGAGAAAAACTCAAAGTTTTGATGAACTAGGAATGGAAAAATGCAATGAGAGCTGTGACTTTTCTTTTCCTATCACCCTGCTAATCCAGAATATGTTCTATAATCATAAACTTTTATTGTCCTATTATCACGGACTTTATTTCTAGAAGAAACTTGAGAGTTACAAATAACATAACTCAAAATATGGAACAACATCATCGAGTACCCACCTGTAGGATTTCAGAATAGCACGTCTCCTTGCCTATTTTAATAACTCAAGATCCAGATATCCACTCACATTCTAAAACACATACAAAAATTAATTTAAAATCAAGAATCCTAGCAATGAGAAATTACGCAAAGAAAACATGTTGAAAAAGGACAGTCGCACCTCAAAATCTTGGGATTTAGTGATATCAACAAGAATCTTCATTATCTTCTCACAGAAAAACTTTCAAAGAGTACGGATATAACGATTTTAACATCACCTCTACCTCCACCATTGCTAGTAGAAAGGGAAAATCTTTGCTTTCTTATCACCTCGCAATCGCGGAAGGAAAAGCAGCAGATATCATACAGACAGTGAAACGCGAAGGAAATCATATTGACGGTGAAAGGCGGCAGAAAGGAATGGATGAAAACGGGGAAAATGGCAGAGAGGTGGAGGTTGGAAAACGGTGAGGGCGGGCTCGCCGGAAATCATGCAGGCGGTGAAAATAGGAGGATATCGGAGGATAACAGATGGAAAAGCACCAAAGAAGCGAGGATAGAGGCCGGTGAGGGTGGGCTTGCCAGAAAAGTGGTTGGTGTGGTTGGGAATAATCGGGACTGGGGGTTAAGATCAATGAATTTAGGGGAAGATGAAGAGAAAATATAATGATTACACGTAAAGTCCCTATTATTTTTAAAGTTTACATAAAAATCTCGTCTCGTTCAAAATTTATATTAATCACAGAATGATTCCCGAACTAAATTTTAGACTAAAATAAGATTTTTTGTTTCTTTTAGAGGTTGTCTATTAGCAAAGTCTTGGGAAAAACCGTCTTTCCATAACCTTATGGAAAGACGGGGTTTAATTACAATTATAAAAAGTAAAGGGTCTAAGTTGCAATATTAAAGTTTTATTATACAACATGTAGTAGTCATAAAGTTTATAACCCGATTCATGCAACCCGAAAATTTTATCTTAATTTGTTTTAATTTACAATTTAAACCTTGGTCTTTCCATGACTAATAGAAAAATCGTTTTTCAAGAGACACACTCTAGAATAATATGTTGTGTATAATTTCTAATAGTATTAATTATCTTTTATTGAATCTAGGCATATTTTCTTTAAAATTTAAATTAAATTAAATTTTAGTCTCTAAAGAATACCACATGTCTATTTCCATTTATACTATCCTGATATTGGGATAAAAAGAAAGGAAATTAGAAGCAAAATCATAACTGAATCCATATAGTTTAGGAACAAAAAATGTCATGATATTCTTGATTCATTTCAAAGTTATCCTACTTCAAATCTTATGCGTCTCCAATTATCTTATAAGTAGTATATTGCGTTCATAAATTTTGTTAGATATGAGCAGCAATCTACATTTTTATTTACCCTTATTTTACTACTAAAGAAATCATTTTTTTAAACTTTACTAACTAAAATAGGAAAAGAAATAACATATAGGAGGGGCTAGGCACCAACCAGTCCTTCAATGTTGCACTTGGCATATGATATGATCGGTCGAATCAAAGTGTAAAGGTTCGAGAGAGTTTGAAATGAGATGTAATGAATTATTGTCATTTTAATAATTACTGAATGTTCAAGAAAGTTTGAAATTAGGTGTAATAAATTATGACTGTTTTAATAATTATAGTCGGCGATTTAAATAACTTTGATCGACTTCATTTTTTTATAGTTTTATCTATGTAAGACTCTATAAACTAGAATCTTGTAAACCTTCTTATAAAAATGCAATATTAAAATGAGATAATTCATAAATAAATTTACATGTTATAATTAAGGTACATACCTTCATGGCCTTGGCAAAAGGGGTCCCCGGAATATTCAGAGGTAGAGAAACAAAACCTTTCATGAAAGTGAGAAAGTCTTTGAATATAATCGGGGCAACCGGATCTTCCGGTTCCAAGTTAAGCACATTCTTCAACATCACATGCGTGATGAACTACAATAGTTAATCAATACTTTATCATCTTCAAAAAAGTTGATTTTATCATATTAATTTTCATTAAATTGTGATAATACTGAAAATAGTTTTTAAATGCCCATAAAATCATATAAAAACCTGTTTAATAATAAGGCAAAAAATCCCGAAAATATATTTTTCAATAGAATAACATTCCACCTTATGTAATAACATTTTTATTATATCAAAATAAAAATTCTACTTCAAAAGTTAAGAGGGGAAAAAAACCCTGTTTGGCTTCTTGTAAAAATGGAAGTTTAGTTTGTTGATTGGACTTCAAGGACTTGATAAGGGAGCGTGGCAAGTTATCCACATAATGAACAAAATCAGGCCTCGACTTGGAAGATCCTATGTGAGACACCATAACACTTCTGAGCTTCTCGTGTTGCTCGTCGGAGACCAGAAGCGTAGTTTCTAAGCCCGAAATATGTCGAACTGGCTTTGATAACTGCTGGCAAACAACTTCCCTTCATTCTGTAGTATGAATGTGGTCATCTCCAAATCACATGACACCATGGTTGGACTCCTAAACACATGGGATTTGAACACCTTCCCACACCTGTCCCAGGAGCGAAATCAAAATTTTATATTAAAACAATAAAAACAGTCATTTCATAGGAACATGAACATATATATTTTTTCTCTAAATTACTATCGATGTTCTGTCACTAACCTACACGAGCGGTGCTCCAAGAATCGACCTATCGAATTAGACGGATGAGCCTTGAGAAATGCGAGTGTTTCCCCCAAAAAGGCAAACGTCCCATGCTTCCATTCGGAATGTTACTGAGATGGGACGATTTTTGTGACAAAAATGAAAAGAACAGGAAGAACAAGAAAGTAATTTCTGCCATTAGCACAATTAGACCTAGCATTTTGTTTATCTTTTCTAAATATGGTCTCGAAGTATATGTCTATCTTCTGTCTATATAAACAAGATCGAGTGTGTTTTCGTGCAAAAATTGTTGTAATCATCTAATTGTGGTCACCACTAAATGTTTTGGATTTTCTTATACCATAACAATAGGGGTAGATAAGAAAATGTATAAAGGTGTTGTTCGTCCTATGTGGATGAACAGGAACGGAGCAATGTATATAAGATAAAAGAAAAATTAGGGGAGGAAGATTTGAGATATGAGAGGATTGGGCCAATATTAGCGATACGACTTTTCAAGTTCCTAATATCAGTGTTAAAACACATGTGGAACACCCGAAACAGGAAGAGGTAGACGATGTTGAAACTTGCCAATGACTGCTGATTCTCATCCTCACTCATATCATCAATCTCTCTTTATAAATAATCATTTATAAATAAGGGAAATTATAAGGATTGATATTGAAATCAATTGACCTAAGATAGCAAAGAAAGAAAAGATACTTATTTCATCACCCTTGTTAATCGTTGTAATTAGTTCTAAAAATCAACGGAATCCAAAATATAGTTGCTAATAGTATCTAATCGCCGCCACAGACATCACAGTACTAGTTATAATTTGCAGCACGGTAAAAAGTTTCACCTCTGTTACTGTAATAATTGTCATCCCACTGGATACTGCCACTTAGTGCAGCCTCCACCGCCATTGAATTTTCTCGCCGCCACCATCTCCTCAAGAATTAAGACCGACAGATCCTTCACAATCACGTTCTCAAAGTCATCGAAAGAGTCGACGACCACCACAGGAATTTTTTAAAAACAAAAAATATATTTTTCAACAGTATTCGGGGAGGATAATTCGATCATTTTTCTTTCTGGAATTGGCTATCGTCACTGATATACCCATGTGTTTAGGCGCTTTAAAAAAAAAGTATGATCCTATTATCACATTATAAGAAAGTGGAGTTACTGGAGCACTTTTTTCTGCAAATTATGTCATAACGCTAATCCACAAGCGAAACGCCCTTGTGCATAGGCAAAATCGCCACGTACCTCCCAACTTATCCATCCAAATTTCCGTGTCTTCTGCCATGGGTTTTCCCGCAACACAATTTAGCCATAACTACTACAATACTCCATCCATGATCCCAAGCATCCAGCAATCGTTCATTTCAACTAATCCCAAATGCATTTCAAACATGATGGCAACAACAACTAACAGCATTGCAATGTGCAACTATGCAGCGGACCGCGAACCCGACACCCGGATCAAACGCCTAGTGCTTACTCAACAAGGCAGAACCAAGCTCAACCTGAAACCAGACCGCGAATTCTACAATTCCCCGCGCTTCGTGACCCATGTCGACGATAACTTCATCTCAACACTGACCAACCTTTACAGGCAGACGCTGAAGCCTGAGTTCGAGGTTCTCGACCTCATGAGCTCTTGGGTAAGCCATCTGCCCCAAGAAGTCAAGTACAAGAAAGTAGTGGGACACGGGCTCAATGCCGAAGAGCTTAACAGGAACCCCCGGCTGGACAGTTTCTTCGTCAAGGACCTGAATCAGGACCAGCGATTCCAGTTCAAGGATTGCAGTTTCGACGCTGTGATCTGCACCGTCAGCGTTCAGTATCTCCAGCAGCCAGAAAAAGTATTTGCCGAGGTTTTCCGGGTACTGAGGCCTGGAGGCATTTTCATCGTTAGCTTCAGCAACCGGCTATTCTATGACAAGGCCATTTCTGCCTGGAGAGATGGTACCTCCTACAGCCGAGTACAACTGGTTGTCCAGTACTTCCAGTGTGTCGAGGGATTCACCGAGCCTCAAGTTATCCGCAAGTTACCTTCGCCGGAGAAGCAAGCAGAGCCTCCGCTCAGCTGGTTTACCAACTTATTGGGAATCTTTTCACCAAAAGATCCTTTTTATGCAGTACTAGCTTACAGAAACTTCAAACCTGTATACAAATAGACTTCATAGAAGCTACATGCTGTCAAACACTTGAATAGCAGTTATCTTACACTCCTAATTCATGAGTAAATCAATGAGTTGAATTACTGCAAAGTGAAAGAAAAGAGTTTCAATAAATCCTTTTCGCACCAGCGAAACATCAGTAGGCAATTCATACATGCATTTAGTTCTTCAGTGAATCTCAACTATGAATGTGGAGGTTTACATCCACTCTCTATAGTAAAGTGTATTGCCCTTCTCGGCTTCTCTATAACTATACTACTCACAATTCACTTTCAAACAGCTAACAAAAGTACGGCCCTACATGGAGCCCAAGATTACTAACAAAAGTATGGTCCGGCAGCAAGGGACCCAAGATAGTAAACATTCGAAGTACTCGAAAGAATCTATACCCCTGAGCATAGATCATTCTCAGACCTGGCAGAGCTCTCTAGCATTTTTTACGGCTTCAACAAAAACATACAACCGCCATAGGGTAGCCTTGCTCTGGCATAAGAACCAAGAAACATCAGTTTCATTAAACACATATTAATCATATTTATTTTTTACACTATCAAAAAATTAACCTACCTGCTCTTCTAAATCGACATGTATTTCCTCAGTAGGTCTTCCATGTTGAAGTATATCCACTACCCGACTCAAGTTCTTTTGTGGAAGACCCTGTATCAGTTTTTGAAGTTTCTGTTTTTCCGTTAAGGTCATTACCCTGCAATCCAAAAGAGAAAGCGTGCAACATTATGTTTAGTCACATCAAACATTGACAATCAGCGGGTAGTTACAACGTTATACCTTGCGGCACCAGACTGCAATGAGTATTACTATTACCACCTCAGTTCTATTAATATTGTCCTACGTTATTTTTGAATTGAGATGATGAAAAGTGAATTAAACAAAGAAGTTAATGTAAGTAGATGATAACTACGAAAAAGAATAAAATTGATGAGAAAAACGTGGTACCATCATATCAGGAGTCATTATACAATCTTAGTAGGAAAGATGGGAGTACAAAAAAAAAGGAAAATTGCAACATTGCAGAAAAGTACCTACTCTTGTAATCCTATGAACTTGCATTTCAGTAGTCCACACTTAGGAAAGACTTTTTTCAACTTTTACGAGTTCTATCTATATATGCCTGAAATAAACAGATCAGTGATTTTCTTGCTATAGAAGAACAGAAATCCAAACCATTCCATTGGCCCCCCAACTATTCCCTTAGTTCCAAAATAACCTGCATGCAGCATACTCCATGGAGTCTAGCTATACTCATGCCGGAAATGAACTAATTAGTGATTCTCTTTCTATAGAAGGCTAAGAATCTAAACTTTTCCATGTTCTCCTAACTAGAC
Source organism: Rubia balearica (assembly GCA_032355405.1). NCBI lineage: Eukaryota > Viridiplantae > Streptophyta > Magnoliopsida > Gentianales > Rubiaceae > Rubia > Rubia balearica. Next base: position 530,731 of record JAULKJ010000013.1, on the reverse strand, counting down.
CCTTAATTCGAATATAACCTGCATACTTATAGATCCATCCCAATTCAAAATCTACAATTGGTTTATTTTTAATTTTGGCACCCTTTTACTTTACAAAAAAGCTTATCTTTAAAATATAGAACTTTCGCTTTCTCATTTATCAGATTTTTGCAGTCACTTGTATTTCTTTATATTAAATATCTCCTTTACTTGTTTCTCAGGCATAAAAGATATGCGAAATTCCTTAACGGAAAATGGAGTACTTAAGGATTCATTTCAAATCAAAAGAAAAGGAGATACCTGGAGTTGGAGTTCAAAAGATTAAGATAGGCATCGAGACTTTGCAGCATGTCTTCAATCTACAAATAAACGATTACAAAACTGTAATGCAATCTATTTGTCCAAGCATTTATAAGTCTAATATCACAAGTAACTCTAATACTCCCTCTGTGAACATAGAATGTCCTATATTTCAAATGCTTTTTAATTACAAATGCAGAGAGATTTTTCTATCGTCCTACCCTTACTCATACAGACATGCATGGTTCACAATCATGCTATGACAAAAATGTATAAACAAATATGAAATAAAGAGGGGGAAAATATGTTTTATATCCTTCACTCTCACATCCTTAATACTTCCTTTATTTTTTTAATAGATTGTGCATCTAGTTTGACACACAATTTAAGGAGAAGGGAAAATAATAAAGAAAAAAGGAAAGGAACCCCATCGTTGAAACAAGAATACATGCATTTCGTAATTTTAAATTATGTGACCCCCTCTCTTTTCCGCTCTCCTTAAATTGCATATCAAACAAAATACTCCATCTATTAAAAAAGGAGGAAAGTTATAGTTTGGAGAAACAGATCTTCTCATGTCTAACAGAGGGACTTTATGGTAGCGTGATAAAAGTATCTAACAAGGGATAATCACTGATGTTCTCTCACAAAATAAGATCAGCCTGACAAAAAATAACCTTACCTTTGCCAAGAGTAAAGCTTTGTGCTTCTCTAAAACTGGCTCAACCTTTGAACTCGTACTGTCCAAAAGGAGTCGTAAATCATCATCCATCTGAGTAAGTAGGGATGTCTCTAAATTAACAGGTATAAATGGATTATAAAACAAAATGCAAATTGCAAGCAATCTATAAAACTCCACATGAATTGAATAAATGGCAACTGTGCTTAAGCAACTAACATAAGAAAACTATTGTGAGGGAGAGAAAATAAAACCAGCTGAACCATGTCTTTCTTTTGCTAGGAAATTTTGATATCATAAGAAAACATATATACATATACATTGAACAGCAGTAACATCACAAACAGATGGAAATAGAGGACAGCTTACCGAAATGGAAGCCAATACTTTTTGCTTCTTTTGTAGACGATGATCTTCACTAGCATCTTTTGCGAGATCCTCAAGCTTCAGCAGACTTTCTTTGTATCGAAAGATTGACTCCATCCGACAAATACCAAAAACAGAAGATGCAATCTGAACAAAAACATAACATAGTGTTTGTTTGATCGGTTAAAGAATCATCAGACAAAATGATGGATATATATAATACTACCTCCTTCCAACATAAACTGCACCCTTTTCTTTTTCAACATACTTGCACATTGATTATGTGGTATACTTGATTTGAAGAATTAAACCGTGTAGAAATATTTTGGAATGGGCTAAAAATAAAAGTGCGTTTTGGGACAGAGTTAGTATTTAGCGAAATTGCCCCGTGGACAAGAGGGTGGATTGTTTGTATGGACAATTTAGAAGATATTATCAGAGAGCATGTACGGTTAGATTCCATTTGTCTACTGGGTAGAATCTGGCATATTTTAGCCAAACCCTTCACGTGGACTAGCCGCACACTTGTGTGGTCAGGAGAGGCTTATAACTCGTGGTCTTTGCCCATCTATGATTACATTGCTTATTGAATGACAGAAGAAGTGTGCCAAACATCATTCTACC
>JAULKJ010000013.1:464953-483553 GCA_032355405.1 Rubia balearica | reverse complement strand
TGAGTTCATAAAGTTCCGGAATTGTGATCTTTCATGGTAAAGTTTGTAGATAATGGTATTCTTTGTTCTTTTTGATGACCATTTGTAGGCGACGTTAATCTGAATCTGATGGAATAAGAAAGTGTTAGTTGGTATTGGATGTTTGTGCTGTATTAGTGTGCATAAGGTGAAACTAGGGGTAAGCTTAGACTTGAAATCGTCATGTCACGTATATGTGGTTAAGTCTCAGGTCATATTAGTTGGGTTGTTTTCTTGTCTATGTGAGTGTCGTGGTGGTATTAGAAATTGCCACATTGAGTTTCTGTAATTAGGGTTTAATTGGATTCTAGATTTGGGCATACTTTGTTGATTTCCAAAAACCTTGAGCCTCTTGGAATCTTGGATGCAGTGTCGTGAGTTGATTTAGTCAGAGAAGTATGATCTTTGATGTTAAAGTTTTGCACAATGTTTTAAAAGTACTGTCTTTTCATACTGCATCACATGTTAATTGTGCTTAAACTAATGCAAATAGTTCCAAGAGAACTTCCCGCGTCTGACGTACTTAGATTTTCCATTAGAGGTTTAACCATCTATCAAGATTCTGCTTTGCTGTTTCAAGCACTAATGAATAAATAATTTGCACTTTCTTGCATATCAGTAAGTGCCAGTCTTTCTGTAATCCACTTAAAGCTTTCATTTATATTTGAGTAATACTAGGAATAATTGAAACCTTTGACTTTTGCATTTCATTTTTTCCGGTATTAGACTGTTGTTGATCTTCAGATAGTTCATGATTAACCTTGGCATGCTACTAAACTCAAATCAGATGGGACAATCGTATCTTTTCTGTCGATTTTTTGTTTAGATTGATACCACTTTATCCTATTTTCCTAATGCATTCATTCGAACTTTGATTGCAGTGTGGAAATTTAAATGTAAATACTAAATTCTTAGTTTATACCACTATTGAATTCTCTCGTACATTGAAGTTTTGCCGATACCACATGTTTAACCACAATACGAGGAGTTGTTGATATCATGTAGAATTACTTTGTTTTTTAGACTAATTTCACTTCAACCTAGGTTTAGAATGCATTCGGTGTAACTTAGTATAATTCCTAGTCTGCTTCGTGTTTCCTTTGATTGGTGTTCTATTTTCAGCTGCTCGTTGCAGGTGGAGCCATGTACGTGGAAGTGTTCAACCGGGGTGTCATCCCTCTTGCTTACAGCATTCAGAAGAGAAACAAAGCTGGAGAGACAAACACGTATCTGGATGGCATTTACCTTCTGATAACGTACTTCACCAAACCCGAGTCCATGGAAGTTGTCGGGACAATGATGAATGCAGATGACGACGTGATTCGCTCAATGAGCTTCAAGGTCAGAAAGAGAAAGGTAGTCTAGGTTAAAATTATTTTTTGTCTAGTTGAGAAAGGTATTCTGTAATGCGGAGTGGAGATTTTCTTTCATTTTGCATCTTCTATGATATTTAATTTACAACCATTCATGTATATTTGATCAATTTAAGATACTTTGTTTTGTGCATTGTCATAGACCAACTAAGATACTGTTCTCCCAAGTTGGTTTAATACTGAACTGAAGTGCGTATAAACTGGAGAGAATATAATCCAACGAGATCGATTCTTGTTGTGGCATTTTCTAACAGAAGGGAGAGGATAGTATCTTCCTTTTTTAAATTTTTTAAATTTTAAAGTTGCATAGAATGCAACTTGATGTTCTATTATTATAGCATTCTTGTTCTATTATTATTATTCCAAACCATTTTGACCTGATTCAAATGGGCTGCCTCGGATAATTTCAGTTGTAAATTGGTGTCAAATACTGTATCTTTATTAACTATTTGAAAAATTGTTAATGATTTCATCAACTTATAATCAAGCCAAGAATCCAATTTCCAATGATCTAGAAACTAGAACACCTTTACCAGGTCCTCACTAATCAATAACACCTTCTCCCGCCGTAAGATTATTGACCTATTTACATTTTCAAAATCAAACATAGTAAATTTTGACCCTAAACATAAACTAATATATGTATAGTAAAAATATCATGCAAGATATTGTTAAATTCATCTTAACATATACTATTTTTAAAATATTATTTTTTATGCAGACATGTTATATGTAGCTAGAAATATTAACGGTCAAACATGATCAATGAAAATTGTGAAAAAAATAAATAGGCCAATAATTATGGAAATCATTCACCACTAACAATTCAATCATGAAACTAAAGCTATTCCAATGATAGTTTATAGTCCCAAGCGCACTCAAAGTTGAGATACCCCTCTGGCCCAAACCTGTTCATATTTTTCTCCCACCAAATCTTATGTGATTTTGTTATGTAATGTGACATTTACCTTTTAAATATTAACTTCTTATGCATAGCTATCATGCTGCGTTAAACAAAACTTTAAAAAATATATGTGCGCATATGGTGGTAAATGAACGGATGGGACGAATACAAAATAGGGTATTACGAGTAATTTAAAATATGAGTTTGACTCATTTCGACCCAATATGTGACGGATCAAAGATGGATCAGGTTAAAAATCACTCATCTCACGGATAAAAAATGGATAAATTCGCAGGTTTCAACCTACATATTAATCTATACCTAACCATATGGATTGACCTGCAAATTTTATTCTATAAGGATGAATTCACAATCAACCTGATGCATCTATAATTTTCAATTATTTATTTAATCATTGTTTATTTTATCTATACCCACTCAAGTTTAAAAATAGATAACGTACAAATATAATTGAGAGGGAGTATTATTCTCCTTGCTATTTTTTTTGAACTCTTATTCTCCTTACTTGGGTCTTTTAGAGTCTTGGATGTAGAGCCGCCCATTCTGTAAAACGCACTTTAGCCCATTTTAATGCATAAAAAACACCAAACAGTACAATGATGCTTATCCCATTTGCCAATTGCCAAATCTAGAGAATCTAGTTCATTGCTGCTGTTTGAGATATGTCCAGAGCAAAAGCCCACTACAAGAATAAAAGGAGAAGATGAGATTTCCTCTTGTCCCACATCCCATACATTGAAAGCATAACACTAAAATAGCCATAAAAGTGAGGGTGAAGAAGGTGATTTAGGTGAGTCATTTGGAAAAGGTGGAAAGTTTAGGCTCTCAAAATCTTGAATGGCAAGATATTTAACCAATCATCTTTCTTGTGCATGATGATGGGACTGGGACGGATCATCTTTGATGCGACTGGATAGTTCAGTACAGTGAACGTTGCTGACTCACAAACTAATGCGTATTCAATCTGATCAGATGTTCAATAATTGAACACACTTTGTACATGGTAATAAGAGTAATTTATCACCGTAAATCATGTAATTACTGCAATAAAAGTGTAATTATTTATGGGTTTGAAGTGAAATTAGTTTATTTCCAAAAAAATTGATGTGCATAGCTTTATTATCTCGACCATAGCCGTCTTGTCTCTAACTTCCTAGTATTAGGAAATCATACCAATATCATTCCCTAGAATTTCTAGGATCAGCTATTTTATTTCAAACTTCAATAATAGAAAAGGCGTTTTGGGTCGAAATCAGGTCAAATACAAATAAAATTTGATTACTCAAAGCAGAAAAGTATGCCTAGCTACATGAGTAATCTCTCTATACTTATTCCAATTAAACACGGATCATGGATCATGGATCATCTTCATATCTGTTTTTGTTTTATTCAACCTTGGTTTTTCTCTTTCTTCCCATTTCCTTTTATAAAAATGTTTTGTTTCTTGATAAAAATGAAAGCTAAAATTTTCTTGATAAGATGAGGCAAAGTGCAAGTAAACTTCTTGAAAAGTGGATAAAATTATACGTAAAGGAGAAGCATATGATTTAATGACAGCTAATTTTTAGGCACACAAACAGCAATAATTCCAGAATCAGTTTAGTCTTAGACAAAACGAAAGGTAAAAAGGGGCACTTTTGTTGGACCAAAAAGGTGATAATGCTCGCCCGCAGCGCCCCTACCTGCCCGACACCACAGGTTTTGGTAGACGAGGTAAATTCACGGTAGCTCAGCGCCAGGACCCGTTGGCGGTCACTACTCGGTGAGCACAAGGGACCCAAGCCACAGCCCATAGGCCCGTACATGGGGGCCCGGTGCCGGTAACTCTTGGAAAATCCCCACACTGCCGCTGCCGAGTTTTGAACCATTGACCATTGAACCAACATACCAACGTCCCAACCGCTGGGGTACACCCGTGGGTGTGCCATCAATGCATATTCCAACACAAGGTGGTTTATCTTTTCTTTTGAATGAAAGAATGTGATAATATCATTTAGATGTGTATGTCCATAAGTTTATGGATAGTCTTGCATTTTTTTTAACTTATACACTGCATTGGTTAAATTACATACTAATTTTAAATTTTTAAAAAAATATGTATTATTTTATTATATTTTTTATATTTTCACATTCCAATAAACATTATTACTTGTTTTAACTTTTAAAATACAATGTACCACCTCCGTTTCGTTGGATGTTGCACCGTAGTTTTAGATGCTTGAATTTAAGTGAATGAAATGAGTGGATGAAATTGAATTTGAAAAAGAAAAAAGTAGAATGATTGGATGAAATTGAATGAATCTTGCCATAAAAGGTAAGTGTGCCAAATTCACAAAAACAACCAGAAAAGAAAAGTGTGTCACATCCAATGAAATAGAGAGAATATAAATTTATAAAAATTACAACATTTAAGGTAAAGAATACAGTGAACTGTCCATAAACTTATTGACATACCGCCTTCCCTGAAACTTTCTCTAGATTCATAGTACTCCCACTCCGTCCTAACCAATTCTGCACACTATGATTTTAGTCAGTTGATTTAAAAGAAGTTTAAATACTCCGTATGGATAATAATAATTGTGTGCAAAGACAATTTATGAAACTTTGATATTTTAAAAATACATGTTACTACGAATGTAACAAAATCACATATGATAATATCCTAACTTATTTATTAATTCAATTTTGAGATTAAAACTAAGCAATTTTGACTAAGTGAATAACTACAAAGAGAATACAAATTTATAGTGAAACCACAAAGTGACTAATGTGACAATAATGTAAAGATAAATGTATTCCTAATTAGTTGCACATTTTAAAGAAGATGATTAATAAATTAGCTCTTTACTATCATCCACAACATTCAATAAGTTTCACTATTATTTTTCACCCTCCCATGATCACTAACTTGCAAATTTGGATGGGATAAATATATTTCATCCATCGGACTATTTTACCATGTAATTATCAATATTTTTCATCCATCCGACAATTTTATCATTTAATTATAATATTGACAAATTATACGGTATCCCTGTCATGGGCGGACCCATGAGTAACCTGGGGTGCATGGGCACCCCAGTTTTTTTTTACAAATTTTTATAGCTGAACTTTTTTTTAAAAAAAAAATAATGCACCCCACCAATTATCCCCAAATACAAAAGATAGTGCACTCTACCAATATATATAATTGGTGTACCCCGTGTATAAATTTCTAGGTCCGCCACTGATCCCTGTGTATCATGAGTATCGCATCACTAGTGATATTTTGGGCATTTTAGAATGTAGGGAGATGCATTATACTATACTCTCCATGAGATTTGTGCATTATCATAATTTGATTGTAGTCACTGCATAAATATTTCAAGGTTTCTTATGATTTTTAACAATTGACTTGAAAAATATTTGATCGTCGATATCTTTCATTAAGAATAATTTGATCTTTTGAAATATACTAGTATGTTGTAACGAATGTGTATCACGCAATAGCATTTAAATTTATATAACAATTCAATTTTAGGGTCAAAGTTAGAAAGTTTTGACTAAATGAATAGTTAAACTGTACCTTAAAACGAGACAGAAAGAGTAATATTTAAATGTACATTTTACATATAAACAATACACTGTTATCGTACCTAGGTACAGTATAAGAATTTATCAATATTTTACCAGATAAGATAACCCAACGGAATGGAAGAAATGCATCCTTTCAAAATTTTGACTTAAAAATATTTTCCAAGTCTGATTTAGAAAATACGAGTAGAATATGGAGTAGAAATAGAACAGGTATTTTGCGTAAGAAAGAAAAACACTGTCAAATCAAAGCGGTATCGTCCAAATTCAAACGAGACCCGGATTTTTTAAAAAGGGAAGAAAAGGAATCATGGAAATGAATAGATGAGCCTGTGACGCTGTCCCATATTCCGTCTCAACATCGTGGGGTGATTGGTATCAGATACCACCAGCAGGGTGGGGTTGAAGAAGTAAAGGGGAAGAACAAGAAAGAGTAAAGTTGAAGTTTTGTTTCGATTTTCAATCTGAATCTCTTGTGAAGTGTTGATTCTGAACTGGGATTTTCTGCTAGAGCCTGAAATTTTGTTGAAATGGAGCCCCCGAGGGGTTTTTTGGCTTCGTTCTGGAACTTCATATGCTTCTTGCCTTACTTTCTTGGCCTCCTCATCCTTGGATTCATCAAAGGTCTGTGTTTCTTTGTTAATATGGTGTTCTTGATTATCCTATGCAAATTATCTTCATGCTTTCTGATCATGATTCGGCACTTCAATCTGTTTGAATTTGGATATTGTTTCTGACATTGGACATTTTTACCAGGTGTTATAATGTGCCCTGTGATATGCCTAATTACATCAGCTGGAAACTCTGCAGTCATTCTTGGCCTTTGGCCAGTGCACTTCTTCTACACACTTTACTGCATATTGCGGTATATACATATTTCTCTTTGGAAAATTTCTCTGTGTTTGTTTTGGTGATATCAGTTATGTTGTTCTCATTGCAGTTGCAAAAGATTAGGTCCTGTTCTGAAGCTTGTGGTATGCCTGCTTCTTGTTGGGCCGTTGATTATCTGGCCGGTATTTGGGATTGTAGGTACCGTTCTTGGAAGCCTAGCGTATGGATTCTTTGCACCAATGCTGGGCACTTTTCGAGCTGTTGGTGAAGGAAAGACCAATAAGTTCTATCACTGCATTTGTGTACTGGCCTAGTAATCTCATATTTGAATAATTGTATGATCGGGGTTTTGCAACTTGCTCCTTGAGTGCTTACTTTCTGACCTTGCAGGATGGAACTTGGGATACTGTACAAGGAAGCTTTACCGTTGTTAGGGATTTCCTAGATGTGTGTAATCACTCTTACTTTTCGATTATGGAAGATTTAAGACTTCAAGAGGGAACGTACTATGAAATCAGGTCAGTGTTTATTGAGTTGCTTTTGCAAATTTGTTCTTTTGACCCTTCTATCTGCTTGTTCTGAGGAAATAGCTTAACTGAGATGCTAGCGTTCTATCTAAGACTTATGTCATTACAGCTATGCTTTTTAGTAATTACCAAGCAGAATCTTTCAGATAATATATCTAGGTGAGGGGACTTTACCATTTTTCATGTGCGGGGAATAGATATGGTGATTCAAATTCATAATACGCTAGTTCAAATAATTTGTCCGTATTAGAATTGCTATGCAGAACTTTCAAATAATTTGTCCGTATTAGAATTGCTATGCAGAACTTTTTGGCTTACTTTCTGTACCCCAATTTCCATAGAAGAGCTTGACTCTTTTGAACCCGTAATTCAAAATTTTAGGCATCATAATTAGTATGCCTCGTTTCTTCAATTTCTTGTCACTTTGTCATCTTTAGGCCTTTTCACTTTATCTGTTGTCCTTTCGCCAATATTTTATGGTGATTGATGAAATCGGGTCTGCTTTGCAGGTTGCTTTACCTTCCTGGAGCGATTATTGCTGGGGTGCTGGGGTTTATGGTTGACATGGCTGTAATTTCCTTCATTGCCATATGCAAAAGCCCTTACATGCTATTTAAGGGATGGCATCGTCTATTTCACGACTGTGTTGGCCGGGAAGGCCCCTTCTTGGAGACAATATGTGTGCCATTTGCCGGTCTTGCAATCTTGCTGTGGCCTTTGGCTGTTGCTGGTGCTGTGATGGGCTCTATATTATCTAGCGTGTTCCTCGGTTTGTTTGCAGGAGTCGTTGTATATCAGGTTAAAACACGTCCTTTTGTTGTTATGCCTTTTATGGACCTGATTTATTAAAATTTGATGGCAATTTTGCGGCTGCAGGAGTCATCTTTCTGGCTTGGACTTTGCTACATTGCTGCTTCACTGTCCATATATGATGAATACAGCAATGACATTCTCGACATGCCCGAAGGTTCCTGCTTTCCTCGGTAAGCTGTAGCTCGTGTTCTGTATACACTGTTTCTGTGTTCTTGAGCATATATGTTCACATGACGTTAAATTATTAAACAGGCCCAAGTATAGAAAGCATGCTGCATCGGTGAACACTTCTCTAGCGGGATCTTTCTCAAGGCACCAGTCGTTGAAAGATCCGCTGTCCCGGACTTCTTCAGTGGGTGCACCTATGGTTGAGTTGAAGTCCCTCGAGGTGCATTTCTTGCCTGACTTTGATTATCACATGTATCCTCGTACTTTTTGTGCTGATTGATCTCCATACTTGTAGTTGTTTGCTGCCTTGTTCAAGGAGGTTCGGCGATATGGGGAGTTTATGGTTTCGGAAGGCATAATAACACTGAAAGACGTCGAGGATGCCAAGTCTGATAGAGAAGGTGGCAAAGTAATAAGAGTCGGCTTACCTGCATATAGCATACTTCAAGGTCTAATTCGCTCTGCACGAGCCGATTCTGCTGGCATATTGCTTGGTAGGTGACGAATGACTGCTTTTCTTCAACAATTGACTTGCAGAATATGTGTGTTAATCAAGAATTGTTTTTCTTGATGCAGATGATAACATGACTGAAATAACTAGTACAAATCGGCCAAAAGACCTTCTCTTTGATTGGTTTTTGAATCCTTTGTTCATCATGAGAGATCAGATCAAAGCAGAAAACCTGTCGGATGCTGAAGAGCAGTACTTCAGTAAATTAGTGCTGCTCGGTGGTGATCCCGAGAGACTGAAAGCATCTGATATCGGGCCACCTCCTGAGTCTGAGCAAAGGCGCGCTGAACTTGATGCATTAGCTCGAAGGTAATCGAAGAATGCTCCCACTAGTATCGATCTGGATTCATAGTCTCACATATTGTGTTAAAACTCTGTTATGCAGGCTTCAGGGAATTACTAGATCAATGTTGAGATACCCGACTTTTAGGCGTCGCTTTGATGATAGCATGGAGACTCTGATAGAAGCTCTTTTGAAAAACGATGATGAGAGTATTAGACCTCGTGCAGTTCCCAGGTCGAGAAGCATGTTTGCGCGGATGTTCAGCGACAAATCGTTGAAGACAAGAACTAGTAACCATGGATCTGATCTGGAGAATCCATCAGTTGTTGATAGAGACGTTGATATTGTATGAGAAGATATAACCTCAGCTCATTGATGTCTGTATGTAGCAGTTTTGGTTCTCAGATGCTGATGTTGAATCATTTGGAAAATGTGTTGGTAGGTTTTTCTGCATAGCTTTTGAGTATCAGATGAGTAGTGGTGGTAGCTTGGAAACATAATGTAGTGTTATTCTTACTCTATCTCAACATTTTGTAAATGATAGTCCTTAGCAATTGACTAGTAATAGTAAAGCTCTAGTTCATTTTACTGGCAAAAATTGAAGATTTCTTACTAAATTTAACTGAATGATAGTTAAATAATGATGATAAGTCTACCCATTTAAAACTTTACTGTATTGAAATGCATATAAGTTGGAGAGAATAATGATGAATGTCACACTTACTTTTATGGTAAAAAGGAAACATTGCCATCCAATCATTAATCTTTTCAGTACCCACTCAATTTCGTACACATATTTTTACCTTATTTAAGAATTCAATATGCATAGTAATTTGTCCATTTTAGAAGAAATGAGGGAGGGAGTATAATGAATTGAAGAAGTATTAAAAAGGCTCTTTAAAACCAAAATAATAAAAACCCTTTTGACCATGAAATTCGCATTATTATGATCTTTAGTCAAGTATTCACGATCCATGTGAGAGTTCCACTCATTTTTACGGGACACGGTTAATAGAATGAAATAAACGCATTCATTAAAAAAATGCATCATGCTTTTAACTTGACCAATAGATTACTGTTGGTTTTGCTTGTGTGGTCTTTTACCCAAATTTCAAGTGATCCCATTTTCTTTTCTTACTAAAAAAAACACGTCAAATTTTTGCATAGGCTGGATCAAATTATGTTTGAATTTTCTCCTCGTTTGGTGGAGATCCTTCACTATTGCATAGAAAGAATAATTAATTATTATCAAAATATTGGTTTCTTTCATTCATCAAATATTTTTCCCGTTAGTGTAAGAAGTAACATGAACCAAATGCAACAATACATAAGTAGAGGAAATAACAAGTAAAACTCGATCTTAAACCGCAGCTAAAGGGAATTCTACTCATTCTTCTGGCTCCGGGCATCTTTGAGCAGCCCTCGCTTCCGGACACCAAGGTTCATTTGCAGGCGCCAAGCATCGACAATCCATTCAGGTAACGAGTAGGCCAAGCCCCAGATGAGAGTGTGGGGCCAGTAGGGCGTGCAACGGGGCTCATACCCGATCCAGCGCATAGCTGCCCGAGCATAGCCATCTGGTGACGGAACGAGGAAGGATGATCTTCTGATCGACGCCATTTTAGTCGCCACGTACAATGGTACCTATCACATTCAAACAGCACATAAGCATTTTCTTCCCTAATGTATATGATTTTCTGAATCGTATAAAAGAAATCCACTCTATTCATGCTCATTTTAATCGAAATTTCAATTTTCAACATTACTTTCTCAAAAGATCAAACACGTATAAGCAGATGGCGTAAAACTACGAACATAGAATCCAAAAGAACAAGTGCAGACAGCAATATAGGCAATGAGAAAAGGTAGAAACAAAAATAAATCAATCAGGGAACATGAGAGTGAGTAACAAACGAAAACTGATCTTTTGTTTTCATGGTGTCGCCGTGTGGATGTCTAATTTAACGTTAGATACCTTCGCTTCACAGCATGCAATGCCAGTATTTCTTACACGATACAGACATAGCAGATACAGAAAAATGGCTGTGTATGTTGCCCGTAAAAAAATCTTAGCCAAGAAGGACTAGGATAAAAGAAATGTTCTACCCTGCCAGCTACATGAACCACATAAACATTAGCTTTCAACCAGGTGTGGTTCTCAGAGCCTCAAATGTGAAGTAACATAAACAAACAAAGCCTACTGCAGATCGAGATCCTAAGATTGATAGGTGAATGACAATCGGAAGACATACCGCATAAGTATATACCAAAAGTAATCAACTTAAACTTATGAAGAAACTTATTCAGAACTCATAAAAACACCAATCATGGGATAATGCTCGTGTCCATACCTGACACTGCACATCAATCCCGTTCTTCTTGTACTCCACATAGAGGCACCTAGAAAGTTGATCAATATACCTGCAAGCAAGCAAACAAAACATTCTCAATCATTCACCCACAAAAACATCTGCACAAACCAGACATGTTATCTTCATAGACAGCAAATTACACTCCTCAACGAAAACAACTTTTAAAATATGATTCTACACATACAGTAACAAAGAATGCAATCCATCAGCTACTAAAAGGATGAACTTAGCTACATCAAAACCAACAGACATCACAAACCAGAATGATGCCATCGAAATCACAACACATCCTAAATTCTAAGCTAACAGCTATAACATACTATCTTCTTCGTCTCAGCTCAAGCTGCACAATTTTATTTTTCATGATTGATTCAAGCAGTGTTAAATTATTAGCATCCTTGGCTACAAATAATTAAAAATTACCAATCATGATAATATTTTTACCTTACTGAGTTCGATTAAATTTAAATTGCAGCTTAAACTGATGTATAGTTCATCCCAGTAATAAAAACATAACAGCAACGAATCATATATTGTCATCAAGATAAAGACACTAAAAAGAACAGGAATACATACGCTTTGGTGGCAGCATAAACAGCATAGAGAGGATCTGAAGGAATGACAATGGCGGCGCCGGAGCCGATATTAACAATAGCCCCTCGTTTCCTCTGAATCATTCCCGGCAGCACAGCCTGAGTAACCTTAGTAGTCCCTTCCACATTAACCTTAATCAGATCAGCCATCATTTTCTCATCCACCTCGTGGAAGAACTTCGCGTACCGATACGAAACACCAACGTTGTTAATCAGAACGCCAACATCCACCCCCTCAATCGCCTCCTTAATCTTCGCAACTCCGGCGTCCAAGTCGCCGGCGAAGTCCACCACCACACTCTTGATCTGAACCTGCTTGTACTTCTCCTTGATCGCGTCCTCCACGTCCCGGAGCTTCTCCGGGTTCCTTCCAACGAGCAACAGGTTCAGACCCTTCCGAGCCAATTGGAACGCGAAGGCCTTCCCGATGCCGTCCGTGGGGCCCGTGACAAGCGCCCACGACCCGTATTTCTTCAGATTCTTCCCTGGGCGGACAAAATTGACGTAGACCCAGTTGAGAACGCAGAAAAGGGTCTTCAGAAGTTTGAAGAAACCGATGGAAACGAGAATGATTAGCCATGTGGGCTGGGATTTCAATTGCTCAGCTAAAAACACACACTGTTCCATAGCTTTGCGAATAAGGGATACTATGAATGGATATGGGAATGTGAAGAAGGCAAGATTTATAGTGGCTTTAGCGACTAAAACGAGAAGGGTTTTTATTGTGACCGGGAAAGAGTGCGAGTTTAGTTTCAAGAAAAAGAAAGCAATGGCGTATGAAGGCTCGAACAGGGAAATGTAAAAACGTGAGGGGTCGAAATGATGCAGTTGGGAACAGATGGGGCGGCATTTAATTTGTAGGGAAGGAAGTGACATTTAATTAATTACGATATCGTGGGATTGGGTAAAAGCGTATGATTCCGAAACTTTTGGTTGTGATTCATTCCATGGGGTACCAAGGTGGTGACCGGTGACGGGGGTGGATGAGCTGAATTGAATAATGTTAGGTTCTAGATTTATGTAAAATATGAGTTGATGTATCATGTCTTATATTTTATAAAATTATTACAACTCTAAATTTATCTATATTTTTTCAAATTATTATTTTTTGTTGAAAACCACTCATATATTAATATTAATAAGTAAAGTGTTAGAATAACTTTGACTTTATGCTGAAAAGTGTCAATATAAACCTACAATCTCAAAAAGTGTCAATATAACCCTTGACTCGTTTGACTTTTCAGTCAATTGATTTGTGTCCGGATTTATCTGAAAAGATAATTTTGACTTTGAATTTAAAAAGTGAAAAAAATTAAGAAGATGAGCCTTGTTGTTGCTCTCTCGAATTGCACACCCAATTGTCACCTTCTTCTCAAATGTACCCCCGCCGGTACGAAGCCACCCCAATTGTCGACCGGAGGATCGCCAATACCACCGCCAGTACGAGCCGGCACAATTTTGGAAAATAGAGTTTAGGGTTTTCGATTTGAATTGGGTTATCATTAGCTCCACCGCCAGTGTTTGAATCAGGGGTGGTAGTGGTGGTGAATCGGGGTAGTTGGGTGGTGAATTAGTAGTGGTTGGGTGGTTCACCGCCACCAGCGGTGGTGTCGAAGAGGTGGTGAACCACCACCGATTGTGGTCAGGGTGCGGACTTCTAGCGCTTGGCTGAGGGGCGCTGGGGTCTTGGCTTGGCGGAGGCCGATTAAGGTCTTGAGCGCGATTGAGGCCATTTTCGGTGGTCGGAAAATGTTCACCTACTGATAGGTGTAGTGTGTGAGGAAGTGTGGACTGATGATTTGTTTGGGTCGTCGGCCGAGGGAGTGGCGGCGTATTTTGCGAACGCACTGTCATTCCGCATCGTGAGCTCGTATTTGGTGGGTAGGCTGGCAGAGGTGGTGGTGGTTGGTGGAGTGGTGGATGAGGTGATGGCTGGTGGTGGCAGAGGTGGTGGCTGGTGGTGGAGGGTTGGTGGAGAAGGTGGTGGCTGACGGAGGTGGTGGGTAGGGTGGTGGCAGACGGAGGTGGTGACAAGGTATTATGGGGATAAAAAAATTAGCTTCTAAATCAAGGGTATTTTAGTTATTTCAGTATTTCATCTTTGCCAGAATTGAGAGAGTCAATGTCGGAATTGAGATTTTGGGTATATCGACACAATTTTTTAGAAAATTAGGGTTAGATTGACACATACAATAGTTAGTTAAGGTTATATTAGCACTTTGTGAGATTGTAGGGTTATATTGACACTTTCAGGCTAAACTCAGAGTTATAAATGTAAATAAGCCTATATTAAGTAGATAGATAAGAACTAAAAAGGGTTTTGCCCAATTTATGGGCTGCATCAGAGTCTATTGAAATCAAACTATGGTAACTTTAAAACATTTAAAGCAAGCTAGATGTGATATCTTGTGCAAGATTTGTTGCACTGTACCTTTGATCTCCCATGGTGTCGAGACTGGCTTGGATAACGCGCTTGATAGTATTGTAGAGTCTGTGTAAACTAGTAACTCCATTCGATCAGATCTTAAGGCTGATTGTATCGCTCTTAAACAAGCCTCAACTCCGCCCTGTAATGGATAATTTGCCACAAAGAAATCTGAGCCTGACTCAATATGCCAATCCTGCGTTACTCCACCATTATGTTGTAGACGATTCAAAATCCTCCAAGCTCCAGTACCTAAATTTCTCTGCTTTTGATAAGACCCATCAAAAGTTATTACGTGCACCTGATTCTGGACTCCTTGAATATGAAGGTTTGCCTCTTGTGTTGTTCTTCTGGTTGATCTTCTTTGTTCTTGTGACTGATCTAGTCTTATGTTCTTCTTGCTCATGTTCTTCTTGACTATGTTCTTTTGCTTGGTTGATTATCATGTCACTGTTTTTAGCATTCTGCCAACACAATGTCTCATCTCTGCCTTCATTGTTGATGGCTTTCACGTTTCTTTGTTTCCAAATCTCCCACAGTATGCAAATTGATAGTTCAATTGTTTATTTTTCTGGAGCTATTATTTACCCGATCTATGAACCACCATTTTAAATCCCGTTGAGGCACCGAATTGAAGTCGAAACCTAGTGAAGACATCCTCCAAATCCTCCTTAATTCCTCACATTCGAAGAACACACGTGTATCATCTTTTACCTCGTTTGAACATCTCGAACAGTTTATGTGATCTATTATCCCTCTCCTTGCCAAGTTTGTTGCTGTTGGGAGAGCCGAACTGATAATTCTTCATATGAATACTTGGAGTTTATTTGGAATGTTAAGATTCCTAATAAATCTTCAAAATTTACAGAGATCTTGATCTTGTGGTGTTTGATGTGTATTAGGCCCCAATTCTTTTAGAACTAGGTGATATGCTTTCTTTACTGAGTAACTGTCATTCTGATTTGGTCCCCATGGAGGTATATCTGGACATATAGCATTCTTGTCAATATGAACCGCTGCTATTTTGAGACTACCTCCCTTGGAAAGATGGAACGGATCAGTGGCAGTTTTGTGCCATCCACCGGAAATCTAGCTCCACTCCCTCCCTCTCCTAACCTCTGCCACACCTCCGCCACCCCTTTTCTTAGCGTAAAAAACACACAGAGGAAGAAGTGCATTTTCAGAAAGCGGCGAAGGAAGACAAGGGTTTTATCTTTTTTCTTCTTCTTCAAGGCAATGGTAAAATCATCTTTTCATCAGAATCAGGACAAACAAATTTTAGTCAGTGGAGTCAATGATTCTTTTGGCACTTTCTGAAATTGCTGGATTATACCGGCACTTTCAGGTTATTTTAGCATTTAACTCAATTTAAAAATATCTATATAGAATTAAATTTTAATCGTGGACAGGTTTATGGTGTAGTAATATTAATTTATTAACAAATGACATTGAGAGTATAGTAATTTGCATTCAATATTTATTATTGAATGGAGGAAGAGGGAGGATAAATGTTTGAAAAAACTAACAATGACGGTAGCTTCTTTGAAGTTTCTCGCTACTGTCGAGTTCACCTGTTCTTTTTGTTTTTGTTTTTGTACAGTAGGACTTCTTGTTAAAACACCAGTTGGTAATTTTCACACATCATCAAACTTCTACAGTTCTATTACATATTACTACTTAATTCCTTGATAATGAAACCTTTTTTTACAAAATCGACTAATCGTTAGACAAGTCATTTTATAATTGAAGTAATTAATAGGCTGATTTGATGTTTATTTTTATTTATTACAATGAATTCTGTAACTTTAATTTTTTATAAAAAAAATATGTATCCCAGTTATAATCCGATCCTAAAAATTATTTAAATAGAAATTTTCATAATTGGTCTAACTGTTAATCGCAAGAAACTTCTCTAACTTTAAATTATACTTCTTTATTTCTAATTAATGTGTGAATTCACTCGTTTTTCATTTCTAAGAATCTATTCACCCTCACAGTAGTACAGTATACATGATGATCCAAAAGAAAATTATACAATATCTGTTCATAAGCTTCCTTTTTATCTTTCATTTCAATTTTTCATAATATGTTTGATTATTAATAACTTTAATCACGTATAATTGTGATATAATAATATTTAATACTTAAAGAATGCATGTTTTAAAATAGGAGTATAAAATTTATGAGAAATATGTGGTGAGAAATTTTACTAAACCTTAGAGAAACATACGAAGGAGGAGCTGATGATGGTTCACCTGTCTATACATTAGTACTCATAAAAGTAGTTATTAGCCGATGATGGTTCAACCGTCCATTTGACGGTCAAGTCCGTTAGAGTTGACTTTCAAGGTTGACGGTCACATGTTGGGTAATTTAGGTGACCGATTAAGATAAGTGATGATAACAAAGAAAACGCCAGCCTTTGCCAACCAATGTCCATTTTCTATTTTTTTATAAAAAAAATTTTACATACAAGCAACAAAATTACATATTAAACTAAGAGACATCACCATTGAATTTATTGAAACTCAGTGGAGCATGAAACCACCATGATCTCACCATCATCGACGACCTGCAGGTTGAGAAATCACAACGGGGACCACCTACACTGTCTCATGACGCTGGGTAATCTCCATCAAGAAATTTCTCTAATATTCACAATTCTTGATGAGAGTGTGTTTTGAACCCTGAACCTCTCTAATAGTATTAGAGAGTGTGACTTATCACTAAACCAGACCATTACACAATGCCCATTTTCTGAATTTATTAGGCCATGTGCAATGGTGAGATGGATATAAGCCGGCTCAATTCATTAAATAATCAATTTCTCTCTTCCACGCCAGCATTGAGCCCACAACTAAATCATCCATCCCCCCACACACAGTGGTTGAGACATTTCTAAGTCCACTCCGTTGACCCCACTTGATTATCTTTATCATACTCATTAATTTTACCTTTAATATTTAATTTATATAAATTTATCTAATAAAATAAATTCAAATGCAAAATTTAATAATATATTTGTAATTTATGAATTTAATTTAATTTAAAAAATCAATAATTAATTTTAATATAGAAAATTTATTTTACAAACCATAATTTTAAAAACTATATATATAAATATATTTTTTAAAGAATGTAATTTTGTTTTTAAAAATGACCAAAATTTAATTTATATTTTAAAAAATAAAATAGAATATAATTTTTAATGGCCAAAATTAATGGCAATGGTATGATCAAAACACGGCAATTGATCAAAATTAATGGCCAAAATTAATGGCAATGGAATGACCAAAACGTGGGCCCTGGAGCACATGGCTCTCTGCCGTGTCTGACATGCAGTCGGGCTACATTTTCTTCTCTGGCATGGCCGACTGCATAATGCAACCCGAATTTAACTTCCACTGTGAGAGTTTTTGGACTCTATTCCATCTCTATTTTTAATCAAGTTCGAATTAAGCTCGCCACTGCACATGCTCTTATGCCATTACCACGACATGTGGACTTTCACCTGCTCCAACTTTGGACAAACAAACAAAAAATTAAATGCCAAAACATGGGCTAACATAAATCCAGAACAAGCTTTTAAATTCTAACAAAAAACTGTAGTACCTTCTTTTCCAATGATAAAATAATTTCTTTTTAAAACATAAAATTAAGTGTGTTAAGGCAAATGCTCAAACAACCTGAATTTCTTTTAGAATAAAAACATGTCTTTTAAATTTTTATAAGTACAATTATATTTAAAACCGATTTTAAAAACTGTAACCTGATGTTGGAAATCGACATTGATCATTTTTTAAAAACATTAACGGGAAATGAAAAAAAGTGAAATTGACCCTTACATATAAATGGGCTAGAACATTGAAATTTTGATTTTAAAACCACATTCATTTGTGTAAGCTGAAATACAACGACATACTCCAAATTGAGAAAGTTTTAAAAAATGCGATATTTCCATAACCTTATGGAGAATCCACAGTTATGGATGACAATGAGGCGGGGCGGGTACAAATTATGTCACCTCCATACCCATACCCACCTAAAATTTTCATACTCATACCCGCCCCATCACCCATGGCGGGTACAATATTAAAATCCACCCCCGCCCCATCGGGTATTATCTAAAATCCACCCCGCCCCATCACCCACTTAGATCTTCATACCCACTTCAAATCCATTTTACTC
>JAULKJ010000013.1:441617-454176 GCA_032355405.1 Rubia balearica | reverse complement strand
TAAAATTATCTTATATATATATTATATGTCATCTATACCTCTATTTATAACTAAGAATACTCTTGCTATTTCCTTTTAAAAAGATCATTTTATAACTATAATTAAGTAATTATTGATTTATTACCAACAAATATTTCATATTTTTATCTCTGTAATTTTATATTATAAAGTAATTCTATACAATAGTTATTATTTTCTATTTAAAGTAACTAATTATGTTGAGTTAAAAATTTTAAAATATTTTTAAAAATATTAATAAATAAATGATTTTATTTTAAATGTTGCGTTGTGTGTAATTTTCATACACATATGACAAAAGTTTATTAGTTATTAGACTTATAAATTGTATAATATTTTTCATTTTTATTCATAAATACATGCATCGGGGGGATTATCTAGTTCCCTCTTTATCCAAACTCCAAAAAACAAAAGAGCTGAGATAAACACGTGGCACACCACATTCTCAACAGCGCACTGCCACGTACTCACACACTGCAAATAGAGAAACCGCCGCCGGCAAAAACGTTTACAAACATCGTCATTTGCAGAAACCCTGAATCCGTCAACAATTTATTTTTATTTTTTAAAAGAAGAATAATCCTACTAATAAACAACGGAAGAGCGTATCTCCGGCATCTCCGGTAGGTCAACGAGATTCTTCTGACGCCTTTTACAAAAGCTAAACATTTAACCAAAAGGTAAATGACTTTCCCTTGTACAAGGTTTCGCTTTGCTCTTCAAGTTATGGGTTTATTATTGTGATGTCGGTATGGATGTGGGGACCTCTTACTGAATATTATGAACCATGTAATCGCACAACTCGATAACTGGGGACCCATTAAAAAATTGGTTAAAATGCAGGGGCACTTTCGCTGTCTTAGTTTTTCTTTTGGGTTGATCTAGCTAGTTGTTATTAAACCACAGATTCCTCTTGAAATGGCTCAGGTTTGTTGTTTGATGGATACATTTTTTTCAGTTCAAAATGGGATTACTGTTTGTTTGTTCGGAGATATTATGCGTTTGATTCATTGGTTTTTGCTGATTCATTGATTTTTGCTTTTTTTTCCTCGTTTCTGTAGGACTTCTTAAGTCAGGGGCAAGAGGTTTCTCTGGTGAGAAGATTTAGATTTTCATTTGGACACGAATACCAGCCATTGATAGACTATCAGGACAATCAGGTGCAATTTCATGTCTATGTAGCTCATCTTTGATTGTTCAAATTTTTGATTTTGCTTCCATGTTCTTGCCTTATCAAATGTTGTGATGTTTGTTGTTTGAATGAAAGAGGATTTAAGGGAGGTCAACTGTGGTGTATTTATCGCTATTAGGTTACATCAGGGGGACCAAGTCATATGTTTTAATTACAAGTCTTTGTAAGATGACAAGCTAATTGTACCTCATTGTTATAGTTTATGAAACTCTATAGGCTCATTTTACAGTTAATCTTCCTACTTACGCTTAGCCTGATTCGGCTTTTAATGTTTGTGACATTGTGATTGCTTGGTACTTTCTGGTCTTTTTGCTCGTTTCTACCCAAAAGACTAATGTCCTAAAAGCCTCTTTTGTAAAATGTTGAATTTAGCAGAGTAGGATGTGGGAAGGCCAGGTTGAAGCCCATACTGTGAGATCTCATGGGGTTGCATTGGCAAGAAATCATATGCATGATTGGCTGATACTGATACTTCTGATGGCAACTATACTCGTGCTGAATTCCCTTACTCCGTTTTACCGGTTTGTTGGGAAAGATATGATGGAGGATTTCAAGTTTCCGTTTAAACAGAATACTGTTCCCTCTTGGGCTGTGCCAGTGAGTTCTGCTACTACTTTTCATTGAACGGTTTTTATGATGGACGGGGATTATGTTTCGATGTGCTAACCATTTTCTTTACTGTTAACAATTAGATATACTCCGCTGGTTTGCCTATTTTTGTTTTTCTTCTCTTCTATTTTCGGAGACGATGTGTTTACGATCTTCACCATGCGATTTTGGGTAATGAAAATTTGATAACTGTTTAGTTTGGTTTTGGAATTTTCCTGTTTCTGGCTAAATTACCCATACCAAACATTGACTTGTGATGTTGCGGCAGGGGTCTTATTCTCTTGTCTGATTACTGGAGTCATTACTGATGCCATAAAAGATGCCGTTGGTCGACCTCGTCCAGACTTCTTTTGGCGTTGTTTTCCTGATGGAAAAGATGTAAGCTTCTCTAAGGGCATATTTTTGCATGCTCCTTAATAGTACCTGATGCATTTTATCTGTTTGCCAAGGCTCTTTTTCAGCTTGTTTTGATGTATGCGCACTATTTGTTAGGTTTATGATCAACTCGGAAATGTAGTTTGCCATGGGAAGAGACGTTTGATTAATAATGGGCATAAAAGCTTTCCAAGTGGCCATACTTCATGTGAGTGAATCACACCTTTTATGTTTTGTCCACACCTTGCCAACTACGAATAACAAATAAAGTAATACACAATTACACATATACTATGTCCACTGGACATGGCATCGCGATGCATTGATTCATTTGTTAGTCACATGTTTGGTGGTGATATAGGGTGGTGTCTGTGAAACATCTGGAAATTGACAACGCCTCTGCATTGTAAGCTTTGCCATCAGTTCTGAAGTGGTTGTTGGGTTTTATATAGGGTCATTTGCCGGATTGGGATTTTTATCATTGTACTTATCCGCTAAAATAAGAACATTTGACCGGAGAGGCCATGTTGCTAAGCTATGCCTTGTTTTTCTCCCTCTGCTCGTTGCAACTCTCGTTGGCATATCCCGGGTGGATGATTACAGGCATCACTGGGAGGACGTGTTTGCTGGAGGTCTCATAGGTTTGTCGTGTTATTACAGACGCATCATTCATTTATCCCCTGAGTAGTTGGGTTGTGGTAGATGCTAAAAGGATTTTGATCTTTGTAGGTCTCGTGGTGGCCACATTTTGCTACTTGCAGTTCTTTCCGCCCCCATATGATGCACTTGGTAAGCATCCATTTCTGTTGTTGGTCATTATCTCAGCCTCAGGCTTCATCCTTTTTGTATGGACAAACATACAAGTATGTAAGAGTTTGTGAAATGTGGCAGGTTGGGGAACTTATGCCTACTTTAGGTCGCTGGAGGAAATACAGGCAAATGCGCTACTAACTACAAACGCTGCGAATCCAAACACTGGTCATGCTGAATTTCATCCCAATGAAAGAACCAACAATGCACCAACCGGAACACCCTTAACCGGTGATTCTACCGCAGCAGCGGAAGATCTTGAATCTGGTACACCGTTAGGAGATAGCCTAGCTTGATGAGTTTTGTGCTGTGAAGGTTTTTTTGTTTTTCTGGACGCGTTTGTAGGTACACGTACATAGAGCATCAAATCTTACGCTTTGTAACTAGTAAGGTACGTAGTATTAGATTATGGTCAACTACTAACTAGCTTTAGGTTGCTGACAAACGTATCCCCGTTCCCCATCAGCAAATGTCAAAATGGTGAGTTTTGTTCCATTATTTGCAACTTCGTACGTGTTCTACTTGTAATTACTAATTAACTTGTACCAGAAAAGACGAACTTGTTCTCATCATCGCCCCCCTCACTATACTACATTGCTGTGTGATATGGTAAATTATAATCTAGAACAACATCTATAACTTGTATATAAGATTTGACAACCTAATTTCACAACATTTGAATTAAGACACGAATGGTAAAGTTACGGTAGTCCAATTCCAGCAACCTTGTTCGGTTTGTCGGGTCATAGTGATCATCGTCGTATAAGTCTCACCATCACCCGTATCAATTCCATTGAAATCGACAATTTGATCTAATTTCATTAAGTAGATAGCTTAAAAAGTTGGAAGTATGGGTGCCAAAAATCACAAGTAGAAGAAAATGGTCAAAATCAACAAGCATTGCCCTCGAAACCTCAATCAAATCAAGCTAACAAAAATACATGAAAAATCAATATGGAGGTAACAATGGCCTCTTGGACTTGGCATTCTTGGGAGGAAAGAGACGAGATCTGAGGTCCGGAAGCGAGATGCCACGCCCAATTCCCTGACCGTACCCAAACCCAACACCAACGCCGCACCCGATTCCGACGCCGAACACTGCCCGGAGATGGTTCCACGGCGACCCGCCAGCGCCGACTCCTCCGACCACTCCCAGCCCCACGCCGACGCCGCACCCGACCCCGACACCGGCTCCCGGGCCCTCCGCCGATTCCTCTAGCCTGCGCCCACTCTCGTGGAGGAAGTCGGCGACTGAGAATCTCTTGTTTTCGCGCTTTTTCATGCCCTTCACTTTCCAGAAGGAAGTGGCGCTCGCGCCTTGCAAACTACTGAAGTAGATAGCTTTTCCGCCCATTTTTCTTCTTTGCTGTGAGTGGTTATTTTTGTTGTTTGTATCGAGCCTTCTACTGAGAAGGGATGCAAATTGCATTGTAGGTTGGGCTTCAGTCAGCCCATCTGACGACTATGCGACCCATCTGACAATTTTAAATATGATACTTCCTCTGTACAACCAATATTGACATACTTTTCTGTAAGTTATGTTTGATAATAAATTTCATATAATATATAGATACTAGTATTATCACTTTTGGTATCATTAGATTCTTCTTAAAATGTACTTTCTAAATATTAAAATTTTACATGATATTAGTATACGTATCAAAAGTTATTAGTAATCAAATGTGTCTCAATAAAACTGATTGAAAAGTGTGTCATAATTAGTTGAACAAGGGAGTATGCCAATCCAACTCGAATAACGCGCTAAAGAAATGAAGAAATCTAAAGACTAATAGGATTAAACGGGTCACTAAGTAAATCGAAACGTAAATGGATCAAAAGCGAGTCAACTTGCCTAACACGTATAAATTGATGTAGAAATAATACTCCCTCCGTCTCACCAGTAATGACATATTTACTTTTTCACGGTATTCAATGATCATGTTTGACCGCCAATATATCTAGTTACATATATCAATTTCGCATAAAAAATGATATTTAAAAAATATATGTTAAGATGAATTCAACAATATCTGACATGATATATTTATTATAGATATACTAATTTATATTTATGGTCAAAATTTATCAAATTTGACTTTGAAAAAGCAGTGAGTATTTGTTTTTGAGTTGAATGATGATTTTGTTTAGACATTTATATTTATCTTTCTATATTTTCTAGATTTGAATGTAATGACCTAAAGGTGATACTGTAATTTAATTATGTGATGGGATATTTTGTTTTGAATGTAATGAACAGATAATATTTTGTTGTGATAAATTTCATTTAGAGTCCGTCTCTTGAAAGACGGTCTTTCCATAAGTCATGGAAAGACCAAGGTTTAAAGTGTAAATTAGAAAAAATGAAGATAAAATTTTTCGAGTTGCATGAATCGGGTTATAAACTTTATAACTACTACATGTTGTATAATAAAAATTAAATATTGCAACTAAGACCTTTTACTTTTTATTATTCTAATTAAATCTCATCATTCCATAAGCTTATGGAAAGACCGTCTTTTCCAAGATTTTGCCTTATAAGAAGGTCGTTGCAATCTATTATCTATCAAAACAAATACTTCCTATGTCCCAGATTAAATTGCTCAAAATCTTGTTCACGGTATCCAACATATACGTTTGATCGTTAATATATTTAACTACGTAGAATATTGGTAAACAAAAAGTTACTTTTCGAAAACTACTTGTTATGACGAATTCAACGATATCACATACAACAATATTATTGTTTATATATTTATTAAAATGTGCAGTCTAAGTTTTTTTTTAATTTGACTGAATCTTTTTACTTTGTGCAATTTAATCTGGGACGATAGAGTATCAAATGACTAGTTGTACTAATTATAAATGTATTGAAATTATGTGAATACAAACTACACATAATGATAAAGAGAGTTTTGAAACATTTTATTTTCTAAATTAAATTTCCAGATGTAAGTTTGATCTATTTTTTACCCTCTTTTTCCCATCTAAACTCAGTACTCCCTCCGTCACACCTTAAATTACACAACAATCATTATTACGCTCTTCTAGAAACGTGTTTGATCGATAATATCTTTACCTACGTATAATAACAACAAATAAAAAGTTGATATTTGGAAACTACGTGTTAAGACGAATTAAACAATATCAAGTATGATATTATTATTATTTATATATCTATTTAAATATGTGATCAAAGTTAGATACTGAATTGTGACATAAAGTGAAATGAGCAATATAAACTAGAGGGAGGGAGTATCAATAATCATAATTGAGCCATTATATCGTACTGTTCATTATTCAACTCTAATTTAATTCTTCTTAACATTTCGTGATAATGATTCACAAATGGTGCTAAGATACCATGAAAGAACGTATGGAGACGAGAGGGAGTCCATGTTCACTCCCAGTCCATGCTGGCTTGAAACTCGTGCCCAATATAGTGTATCTGGTGTTCGTCAAATTCAC
Source organism: Rubia balearica (assembly GCA_032355405.1). NCBI lineage: Eukaryota > Viridiplantae > Streptophyta > Magnoliopsida > Gentianales > Rubiaceae > Rubia > Rubia balearica. Next base: position 447,707 of record JAULKJ010000013.1, on the reverse strand, counting down.
AAAATCCCAACGTTTTCAATTCAGAGCCCATTCTATTCACATGCTGTCTGCTCGTTATATATAGCCTAGCCCACTGATGCGAAACCCAGATTTTACCGAATCACCGAAAATTTCCAAAGGGAATTTTTTGTATGGTGAACTGACTTGAAGGATTCTTAGCTCAGAAATGGGAGGTTCTTGGAATTCTACTTCGCTGGAAGTGCTGTACAATGTATTGGGATGGGTTGCTTTTTGTTCTTGGTCCATCAGTTTCTATCCCCAGGCTATCTTGAATTTTCGCAGAAAGAGGTTTGTTGCTGTATTTGCCCTTTTGGTTTACAATTTACATGTTTGGGTTTTGCTTGTTTTTAATTTTGCTGATTAGTTTTGTGGGATGTTAATGTTTATTGGCAGTGTTGTTGGGCTGAATTTCGATTTTGTGCTGTTGAATTTGACTAAGCATTCCTCGTATCTCATCTACAACGCTTCCATGTACTTAAGTTCAGCTGTTCAGCGCCAGTACCGCCAAAAATACGGTCTTGATCAGGTTTTTATTTTTATAGTTTGATACTGTATGTTGTATGTTCATAGGTGCATTTTGAGTTCTGAGTTGGGAAAGGAATGATCTTGTTTGTTTGTTTTATTCAGATGATTCCCGTGGCTCCGAACGATGTAGCTTTCTCGATCCACGCTGTTCTTCTGACTGCATTTACTTTGTTTCAGATTGCAATCTATGATGTAAGTATGTATTTGGGCTTGATTATGTTTACGGAGTTAATGCGGAGCAATTCAGAAGATTGAGTTGTGTCGCGTATATATAATTTCAAATGGTTGTGTACTTCTTATGACGTTTTAGGAAAATGATGATCTTGTCGAGTTAGAAACTGTCAAACCTGGTCAATGTATTCTAGTAGTACATATAGTATAGATACTGAGATGATTCTTACTGGAAGCGTGTGTCCTTTTACAGCGTGGGCATCAAAAGATTTCAAAAATATCTATTACGATTGTTGGGATTGTGTGGCTATCAGCAGCAATCTGTTGTTTCATTGCAATTCCTCACCATAGGTGGCTTTGGCTTGTGTCATGCTTCAAGTAAGATCTCGAAAAAAACTTCTAAGTTGAACTGTCCAAAATGTTGTCAGCATTAAATGCTGTCTTTATGCTTTCTACGAATGCCTGATTTGAGCTAGTGTAGCTTTTAATCATTCTACCGTTTTTATATCTGCAGCACGGTGCAAGTCCTTATGACAGTTATCAAGTACATTCCTCAGGTTGTGTTTATGCTTCAGTTTGGTTGGTTTTGGCTGATTACATTTGCGGTTGCGGATTCAAAATGATGCAACTTTCTGATCATTTTTGTTTCTTTGTAATGCACTCAGGCTGTAATGAACTTTCGAAGAAAAAGTACTCTGGGTTTTAGCATTGGTAATATCCTACTTGACTTTGTTGGGGGCTTGACAAACTACGCGCAAATGACCGTGCAATCAGTAGATCAAAGTGAGTGTTTAGGGTTTTCCTTTTGTTTTAGAAAGTTGTGGCAAGTTTTTGGACCTGATTCTTACTGATGTTTCAACTGCTGTTAGAATCCTGGGTGAACTTTTACGGAAACATAGGAAAGACTCTGCTGTCCCTGGTATGAACTGTTTTTCCTCCCTACTTTAAACCTTAGTCCATGGATGGTGAAGTTTTGATCTTAGTTCTACATAACAAAACAATGCAGGTGTCGATTTTCTTCGACATCCTCTTCATTCTGCAACATTACGTGTTCTACCGATCAAAGAAGAAAGCTGTTGCTTCCACTGCAGATGATATGGTAAGCAGGGAACCATTTCTTAAATCCTCTGAAAATCAAACATTCAACAATGTTGCAGTGTGATGTATAGCACCATTTATGTAAAATACAATTGTAGTTTTGTATCAATTTGACAACATTCATTGTAATTATGTACAAGGGAGGAGAACCGAAAAAACCATTTTTCTCAACCTTGTGAATTGAATTGAACTCCATAGGTTGCAGAAGAGACATCAAGAAGGGATATCGAGCAAAGGTAGCTGAAGGAAGGGAGCCCTTTTGGAGCCCGGACACACTAATCAAGATGCGTTATTTTCAACTTGTCTGCAATTCAGTTCATTACAAATTAGTTATAAAGAAAAGAGCCTTAATGAGAGCAGCTGAGAGAGGGGAGCCCTTGAAGCCCGGATACATTGATCAACATCACGTTCTTTTCAACTTATCTGCAATTTAGTTATGAACAACAAATCAGATAAAAAGAAAAGAGCCTAAACCTAGTGAGATTACCATGATCAACTTATTGACTAGTCCCTGTTTTGTACATGAAAAGCAGAGAAATTGGAATGAGAACTCCAAATTGAAGTAATTGGTCATTTATTATTCTTCAATTTTCAACCTAGTTTCAAACTTCAAAGATAGCAACTGTTTGAGTGGAGCCTACAAGAGTTCCCCACTTAACTTTTTTGATTAAGTAATTGGACTAGTAGTCTTTCCTGACCCCTTCATACCCACTATCCGAGTAAAATAAACTTTTCCATCACATTCTTTGAAACTGTACAAAAGGATGGTTGATAGAACAGAAGTGCATCTTCCATGGACCTATGATGACAAAACACGAGAAAAGAAATCCTTACTTTGCAATATTTTCTTGTTGTAAAGGCAAATCAATCGTGTTTGATATCCGCCGTCGACGTCCAAGTCCAAGATGAAACTTCTATCAATGTTTATACTCCCTCCTCCATCGCAGATCAAACTGCACATTTCACTTTATATCAATATTCACTGTCCAACTTTGACCACATATTTGAATAGATATATAAACAATAACATCAACGTAAATGATATTATTGGATTCTTCATAACAAGTAGTTTCTCAAAAGTAATTTTTTATTTACCGTTATTATACGTTATTAAACATATTAACGGTTAGACAAGTTTCTTGGTGAACGTGATTTTTAAAAATATAATTTGAATTGGGACAGAGGAGGAAGTACTATTAAAAAAATACTAGTAAATTACATAGACCGAGAAATAAGTTTTGTTATATTATAAAATATGTATAGTTGTGAAATAATATAAATACTACAGTCAACAAAAACAAAAACAAAAACAAAAACGCACGCCCTTTGTATTATTGGCAATGACACCTTCTCTTTGTGAAAAAATAATCACTCAAATTATATTTTATCCTCTCAATTCAACATCACTCAAATTAATATCATTTATTTTATTTTATTTTTCCCCAAGTTGAACTATATCATTTTTAGTGGACCGAAGGAAGTAATCATATTCTAACTTTTTCCAACTCACCTACAATTCAATTGGTGATAGTAACCCTCTCTTTTTATATATTATATTGAATCTAACATTATCACGTACAATATTAAAAATACTTATACCTCTAAAACAAAATCAATTATGCATAAGTCGATTTAATACAGTAAAAAAAACCCCTTCAAGTTACCTCTTTTATCACACCTTAAATTGTTCACTTTCTATTCCACATTTATATCTACCAAATTTTAACCACATAAGTGAATAGATATAAAAGTTACGAGATTATTGTAGTATGTGACATTATTAGATATTATGTCATTTATGTGTCATATTGCACGTAATTAAATATATTAAAGGTCAAACATGTGAATTGAAGAAGGCTTTAAAAAAATACTTTCTTTGTTTCATTGGACATGACACACTTTCCTTTTTTTGTTATTTTTATGAATTTGACACACTTTTCTTTTATAGCAAGATTCTTTCAATTTCATTCACTCATTCTACTTTTTTTTTCTAAATTTAATTTCATTCACTCTTATTATTCACCTAAATTCAAACATTTAAATTTATAGTGTTACATCCAACAAAACATTAGGTATGTAATCTTGATTTCTAAACACTGGCCGGCACTAACACGAGGCTCGACTCGACTCAATCCGCTGGATGATGATTGTATATTCAATCAAAAGCACATAGCCCCCAATTTTCTTTTTCAATCAAGAAAAGCAGCAAAGCACAGAGCCAAACGACTATGGGCTTCCAAAGAAAAGTCTAGCTAGTTTCTACTTTACTACTCCTAAGCAAAAACAAACCAAAACCATTAGAAGAAGAAGAGCTTACAGACAGGAATCACCATCCTTAAACAATCTCATCAAACCCCAGTAGACCAAAAACACTCCCCAGAAAACTCCATGCCATTTGCTCGCTTAACAACATGTTGTCTTTTCACCTTCATTTTCATCCTGAATCTAACATCCCTTTCATTTTCTGATCCAAGAACCAGTGTCGCCGGATTCTTCTGCAGCCAAAACAGGGCACCAAACACCACCGTCTTCCCGCTCGCGAACTACACCAAGAACATGAATGCAATCTCAAAACAAGTAACCAAATCCCACTGGGGCTCCAGTTCCATACAAACCAACCTCGGATTGCCCATTTACGCCCTAGCTCACTGTTACGGCGATCTTCCTCAAATGGATTGCCTAAACTGCTACGATACCAGTTGCGCAAGGCTTCCTCTCTGCGTCCCTTCTTTAGGGGCCAGGATTTTCCTCGACGGCTGTTTCATCCGTTACGAAGTGTATAACTTCTTCAACGAGAGCGTTGATCCGATGACTGACGCCGTGAACTGTACCAGCGAGGTGGTTGGCGGCGGCGGCGATGAGGACGCGGCGTCGCTGAGGGTTCGCTTGAGGGAGCTGGTGAATAATGTGAGCGAAATGGCTCTTGGGAATAAAGGGTACGCGGTTATGGAGTTGGCCGGAGTTTTCGGGCTGGCCCAGTGTTGGAAGAGTTTGGCCGGAGATGGTTGCCGGAATTGTTTGGCTAAGGCCACCGGCAGCGTTCAGGGGTGTTTTCCGGGGAGAGAGGGGAGGGCTTTGAATGCGGGGTGTTATTTGCGGTATTCAACGCAGAAATTCTACAATGACGTTAATAATAGTTCTACCCGCAGCTTTGGTGAGTTCTGATTTTTCAATTTTATTCTTATGTTTATGGTATAAATCCTATAAAAACTCGGATTTTCTCATACGGAGTATGTGTTTCATATGACTTGTGGTTGTCTCAGTCAGGTTGTTTGTGTAATAAATTGATTGTTGCGTCAAAAGTGGATTATGTTATATACTCCCTCCGCTGCACAGGAAGAGTCTTGTTTCTATGCCTATATTAGCTATAGAAACAAGAGCTGTCATGCGGAACGGAGGAAGTAGTCTCGTATGGAAATGTAGGATATAAATGCAAGGAACATCGGGTTTTGTCATGATCGCTGTCTAAAGTGGGTTGTCGTGTCATATATCTCCTCCTTATGGTGGTTTTCTGGTTTGTTTATGTTTTCAGGAGCCAATGGAACTGAGAAAACAGTAGCTATTGCCACATCTGTGGCGGTTTTCTGTATGATCGCTGCTTTTACTTCTTATGCAATCTATAGAAGAACGAAGAAAAAGAAGCAAGGTATTATGCATTAACAGGGAAATGAAACTGTAAATTTTCAATGGATACTATTTCATTTACGAGTATATAATGACAGGGTTTTTGTGAATTAATGTAGAAAGGAGAAATCTAGGCAGAATCTCGAGTTGGTATAATAAGTCCAATTTGAACTTCAAGTACGAGACCTTAGAGAAGGCAACGAATTATTTTGACGCGAAGATGCAACTTGGACAAGGTGGAGCTGGTTCTGTGTACAAAGGAACTCTCTCGGATGGAAAAGTTATCGCTGTCAAGAGATTGTTTTTCCACACGAGGCAATGGGTCGATGAGTTCTTCAATGAGGTGAACCTGATCAACGGAGTTGAACACAAGAATCTTGTCAAGCTTTTGGGATGCAGTATTGATGGCCCCGAGAGCCTTCTGGTTTACGAGTTTGTGCCCAACAAGAGCCTCAACCACTATCTCTTTGGTACGAATTTGTGTTTTTAACATTAGTCTATGCTGAATAAGGTTGCTGTATGTGTTGATGATGATGTTCATGTTGCAGATGACAAAATTAAGGTTCTGACATGGAAGCAGCGATTCCAGATCATTGTGGGAACTGCAGAAGGGATTGCATATCTTCATGGTGGATCTCAGAAAAGAATAATCCACAGAGACATCAAAGGCAG